>BOPP01000534.1:47091-80792 GCA_017312745.1 Gryllus bimaculatus | reverse complement strand
AATAAGAATTTTAAGAATATTAAAAAACAGTAAAACCTCATCATAAATGGAAATTTTCTTTTGTTTTTGGAGACTTTAAAATAAACAGCGTTTAAGAGCTACTGTAAATTCGAAATCTAAACCACTTTTTTACAGATTTTTTTTGAGTTTTCGAAAAACTTTATTCAAAGTCATTTAAAGTTCATTAACTCGCAAATACAATAGGCATACAAATTACTGGAAATGTGCATAATAACGGCGTGAGAGATCATCCAAGAAATTACATTTGCGTAATTTTTGAAAATAACAAAAAATACTCCGAAATGATATTTACGTCATATTATAGAGTGTAATGAGCAGTATCCCCACTAAAAGTTAAAATAACAAATTTGGAGCCATTTTTAAGAAAATCATGTTTTTGTAATTTTTAAACATTGCACATATTGCTTGCAATATTGCGTGAAAACCACTAACATTTTCAAAAAAATGTGTATGAGTTTAATGAAAGGACTCACTATAAGAACAAATTTTACTTGAAGGAAAAAACTCTTGTATTTTGTAATTGTAGGAAGATGCCCGAAAATTTTGAAATTTTGAAATTCAGAGTTAAACCTGAAAATCGGACCTATGCTACCTTTATAAGTGTAATTTACTCTATTCTTACAAGAAATTTAAAGAAACAATTTGGAGCCGTTTTTGAGAAAATTTTGAAATGTTTGAGGGGCATAATGTAAAGTACTCCCAAATTTTAAAGAATGTTTTTCAAAATCTCGAAGATTCGACTCTAGCCAGATGGACAGGGATTTCTTCAATTTGGAAAGAATCCTACGCATGATTTAGGCTAGTCGTGTTTACAGACATCAGACGGACGGATAGACGGATGGACGGACGGACAGACGGACAGACCGAAAAACCACTTTTTCGGTATCTGGTGACCCCAAAACGTGTATTTCCTTTGAAATCTCGAAATCGATTTTCCACGGCATTACATAACTTTCCCTATACTAGGTATAATACTCCGTATATATTCAGGAATATAAGAGCACGCAATCAGCAAAACGAGGTTACTGAATGAGAAATATTTCGAGTAGAGTAAAAAAGGTCCAAAATTGTTCGAAATACATCATCAATTCTTACGGTTGTTGAAGATTACAGCAAAAATGTCGAACAAATTTTTGGTCGGCTGTCGAAATCGAAAACACTATGTCAACAACGTGGGTCAACCTGAGATCCTGTCAACTGCTTGTGTAATATGTTTTTCTTTCTCTTTCTTTCCTGATATACTGTGAAGAATTTTGCTCAAAATATATTTTTGTTGGCTGCTGTCCGAAGACAGAGTTCATGTAAATAAGGTTCCTGTGCATACTTCTGTATAGTACTCCTTTATTTAATTTATGTGTTTTCAATTGTTTCAAACACTGAGGTTAGAAGTAATATGAAAAATGAAAATAATGATATCGATAACATTGAATACTGAAAAAAACATGAGATTGGGCACTCAAAAATCAAACGATTAATTTTCCCCACGTTAATTATTGCTAAATATTTATGGCTTAATATTTAAGGCATTTCTAAATTACTACAAACTAAACCGCAAAACCCATACCCACCCAAAAAACACTGTCAGTAAATATATAATATAATAAATTGAGTCATGTCTGGTATACTTCAACTATTCAGGGAACTGGTGACCCTCTTCCTCTTATTCCTCTTCTTCTTCAAATCTTAGCGAAAATATTGTTCAAGTACCCCTTACAAGTGTACCACAACCCTCGACTTTCTACTTCACATCAAGAGGGCTTTGAGAAACAAGTTAATGGCTTGAGAACTAGCGGAATTCATAAAATTGTAATACAGGATCTTAAAGGAAACAAGTAAACATTTAATTCTTCATATTTCTCTTTTCTTCTAATTTTTAAGACCGATTGCCTACTGATTTTCTGAGTGAGTCTCTCGAAAAACAGCAGTTTTCGAAGTTACTTCATTCTTTTAAATTAGATATTACAATGAATGTACCAACACAGAATACATTTAAATCACAAAAAGCAATAGATCAAATTGAATCGTGTAAATCATCGTGTAAAAAAAACGTACGCTTTACTTGCTTTCTAAACATCAAAACGTATCACCCGGTTCCCATGTCTACTTGTAAGAATTCATATGAATTTTAAGGAGAGTAATAGCAGGGGAAAATAATGAAAAATAATCAAGATATTTTGAACGCTAGTAACAAAACTAAAGCAATGTGGAATATTGTAAAAAATACCACCACATCAACTCGATACTTTGTAGACAATGCTGTTATAAAGGATAATACAAGAGTAGAATGTAATCCGGAAAATGTTACAAATCTCTTCAACCGACACTTTTTCAGAACTGCGGATGATCTTACGAAGGGACTAAAACACAAAATTAACATCATACGTTTCCCCGCAAAAATTCGACATGATTTTTATTTCGGAAACTTCTTCTAACGAAATCCTCAGAATGGTCAGTAAACTAAAAAATATTAATATGGTTTGGATGAATTTCCAGATTGTTTATTGAAAATTTGTGTACATGTTTTTACTCACATATTCAATGCTTTCAATGCTATTCAATGCGGTTAACTCACATATTCAATGCGCCTTGATGCAAAAGATTATTTCCAGATATTTTCAAAAGAGCAAAAATTAAGACACTTTTTTTTAAATGGAACAAAAATTAAATTCAAAATAACCGACCTATTACTCTTATGTCAGTTTTCTCAAAAATGTTAGAGAGGTTTCACCACCGTCAGGATTCACAGCCAACGATACTCCAGAGGCAACAATGTTTCCCCTGAGCTATAGCATCCGGTAGTGTATAAGCAAGGAATAGTTATATCTATTCACAATAAATAACCGCTAGAACTAAACAGCATCTAAACAACATCTAAATTTACTCACACCAAATTTGATTGATTAATTAGTGACGTTTATTGATTATTGACGGCTGAGACAACTGATAAGTCATTAGTCTCGTACGTGTAGTGCATTTTATTATTGCAGGAGGTAGCAATGATCTTCCCCCACTAAATAGCGAGATCGGCTACCGACCTACACATCGGTTTGTCATGATTTCCCTAATTAGGGTATTTTCCATCAGTGGCGCGCCGTCCCAGCCAGGACAAGCTGTGGTGAGGATAGGACATGGAAAAGTGAGGATAGGATAAGGAGGAGAAAGGAAAAAATCGTCTTCTGTGCGATGCTCGTTTGTTAGGATATTTCTCGGTGTTCTTCTGGTGTTGATCTAAGAAACCGCCGATTACTACCGATCAGAGCCGCCATCCGCTTGAATCTAGCTGCCATTGTCGGGACTCGAACCCTAGGACCACTCAGTGCTGTAGTCGCACCAATTGATGCCTTGAGCTACCTAAGCCGGTCCCATGCCAAAAAATTGCACAGTATATGCTTCATTTGACGTCGAACAAGAATATGAAGAATATATAGGATGTCCAGAACCTCTCGTTACAAAAATACCCCAGATTTTGTGTAGACGTTAATGAAGAATGGCAGGTTCAGTTTCTTCGACAACAATTTTGTTTTCGATAAAATTGAGTTTAAAAGTTACTTCAGGGCGCGAAATTCAAACCTGCTGCCACGGCAGCAGACAACGGCGCGGGGTCTGCCAACGGGGCTGGGTGCAGGGTAGTTTATTTGCGTTTTCGGTGAAACTGTCGAGTGAGGTAAATCGTTTGCCGTGCACTAGGGTATTTTAACAGCCTCAAGTGATTCATGTGTACTATTCTTTTAATCTATTAACTCAACTAAAATTCATTCTTGCTGCTTGCTATAACTACGGTATTCAGCGGCATAACAATGAACGCAGAATACGAACCAAGCCTTTTGGAAATTAACAAAATTTCTAGAAATCTCGAATTATTTTTTGCATATCTTCAGTGTGAACTAATGTCCCGTGCTTTCGAGAGTCACATACGATAAATTAGAGTCCCCTTCTGTTCCTTACCTTATAACCATGATATTATTTATGTTTTGCAAATAAAATATTGATTTGTTAAAATCGTTTACAGGCTGCAATACTAACAAACTTGAAAAAATGTTTTTGAGATACACGCTTTCAACTTTTAAGTGATGGTTGGAAAAATACCGCCTACTTGGTAATTGGTGCATCAATGGGTAATCAATATTAAAAGGCTTTATAAGATCTCTTATTAATTACAACTATAAAATATTTTAAATTGAGGGGCACATCATAAAATTCGTATTTTTACTTTCTTCCTACTGAGTAGAGAGAAAGTTCTGTAATGCTGCACGTAAAAACGTAAGAAAAACTCTTCGTCAGAAAAACTCTTGTCCCGTAAAAATCGTGTCTAAAATTAACATGCGGTAGATGATGCAACGAACGACATCGTCGGAAAGCAGAAAACACGCCGCGTTAAACAAGTAATCCCATCTTCCAACCTTGATCTTTGATCTTTCAATCTCAAGGCCAAGATGGACGCTGCCGCGGGTCGGCTGAGCGACCGCGACGGTCGCTAGGTCGACTTCTCTTGATCACGTGGCCCAGTGCATCAGTTTTCAATGCTCGTGACCCACTTCCAATGTCCGGCCCTCTGTGCACACCGCCATCTTTCGTATCCATCAAGAGTATTCTATTGAGAAGAAGAAGAAGAAGAAGAAGAAGAAGAAGAAGAAGAAGAAGAAGAAGAAGAAGAAGGGTGAAATTAAATTGCAGTAGCAGTCCCACACCCTACAACTAATTGTTGTTGGCTGGAACGCCTTGATGCGACAGGAGTGATGTGGGAGACCGCAACAAACATACCAATTAAGACTGCACTTGACTGATGATTAATTTATTTGCTAAACAATTAACTTCACAAACAAACCATAAGTAAAATCAGTCTAGTCTTAAAAACAAAATTTACTGTCGTAAAATGCACACTCTTCTTCCGAGAATAGTTGGCGAATAAATTTGTGCTATATTCGGATGTGCCAAAGACGTATCACATTTTGAGATACAACTATGAAAATCTGTCATTACATACCGATATCTACGACATTTTTCAGATTTTACCCAATGAATTGCAAATTTTTACATACTACATCTTTTGGGTTGCTTCCTTATCGCAATATATCTAGTCTTTTCATCAACACCGGGTCCAGTTAACATGTCTATCAACACGGGAGTGTCCGTGGTAGGAGAGTATGAGTGAACATGCTCCCTAATGGCATTAATATAATGATATAATAACAAATTTAATACGGAGCTCAGTTGTACATGCCATACGTAACTGTTTCTAAGTACGAGTACATTCATTTCTTCACAATTATTTCGGACGATCTCCAAAATACGAAAAATGAAGAGACCACCCAAAATAATATTGAATTTATTCACTTGCCCAAAACAAAATAAAAGGATAAAATGAGCTCACGGAGAATTCTGGAAACTAACATTCACAACTCCCAAGGTAAACTGCATTGTGACAAAGGAGTGAAAAAGAAGTGGCTTGTAAACTCAGCAGCATCTCCCGTGTTCCCTGGAGGCATCCGAGAAAGCACCCGCTTCGAAGCTTCGGAGAAGCCCTCGAGACGCGTTATTTTTCCTAGGTGGAGAGCTCCATCAACACAGGAGCGTCCGTGGCAGGCCCGTGCGGCGGAGGCAAAGAACGCGCCTGGCTGCGTCTGGCTAACGGGCCCGGCTTGGCCGCGGGCCAGCGCTTCTCGTACTTGGCGCTGGTCGGCTGGGGGCCGGCCGGTCGCACGGAGCTGCATGGCGCCGCTGGCGCCCCGGGCGTCGAACGAAGCCTCTCTCTCGCGTTCTGAGGGAACGGCACCTCTGGGGCAGCACTCCAGGCGTGGCAACAGCGGATTCGTGGGGAGATGTGGGTGTGCCTAAATAAATGTTACTAACTTCTTGAGCATGTAGAGGTGTCGAAGACTCTCACTTTTTGCCAAAGGACACGAGCTGGGAAATCTCATACGACGAAGTTATACATGTGGCACTTGGCCCTGATTGTTAGGCAACTCATCGTGCACTCTGTTAGGCCGGTACACATGGTTCCACAGCCTGACAGATTTCGTGTACCTGCCAAATACCAGTACAAAACACATGCCTACCAATGTATTTTAATGCAATAAAATGGTCTATAATATAGGATTAATGCTTAGTAAATAAAGTAAATATATTGATAGTTTTCTTCAATACCTCTTCTTCTAATTTGAATTGCTGCACTCTCTAAAAATTGTTCTCAGAATCTGTCCCTGATCTAATATATTTAGGACACACGCAAGGAACCTGGGTAACTGAATACATCAACAGCGACGAAATAAAATACGATAATTAATAAGCTCGTATTTCGGAACGCTGGTAAAGACTCATGTTTTAGGCGTCTAAGAAAAAAGTATTAATTATTTATTAATCTTAGAAATTGCAAAGTGACTTTATTTCTAAATTATCAAGTATTTTTAAAGAGTTGTGTAGCAGCATTAGAAATATCACAGAAAACATACTTTAATGGCTGACTGCCGCAAAGCCGCTGAAAATAAAACAATTACCTTCTACTAATAAAAGTGAAATCAACGACATGTAAGCGAAATCGATACCATAAAAAGTAGAATGAATAGATACGAAATTTTCATAGGCTCTTATTCAGGATAGTCACAGTGTCCTTGCTAAGTTTGGTAAAGATTAAAAAACACAAACGCGGAAAATAAATAATTTAATAATGTGTTAGTAGATGCACCAGGATCATTATTTCTCACATTAGATCAAATTGGTTCCTAATACATTCCGCCAGAGGCCAGTGGCAGTGTGTAAGATACAAAAATTGATGTACTAGTAATGTACTGTATAATAAAATGAAAGAAAATAATAGTATTTAAGTAAACTTTGAACCAATTACATTAAAAATAATGAAGTCAAACACCGTGGTTTACATAAAATTTATATTTTTCCTCTTTCACATGGATTGGTTATGTAGAAGGCGAGGTAACACCGGGTATTTTGCCAGTTATTTATAAAATTTGTTTTAACGGTAAACATGTAATGTAAAAAAATGAGGAGAACCATTGTTTGTTTTTCGGAAAATGATGTAAGAGTTTTGCTTGTCGAATGATCATAGTTACATCACTGAACAGGAAGTTTCAAATTGCATTGCTCTCATCTCTCGAAAAGGACTGAGAAAATAGAGCGAGTGAGGAATGAATTTTGTTGATAGATGCTTTCAATCAATCATAATTCGTAGAAATTGTCACTATTAGAGCGGTAGATGTTGCCACGCAACCTCACTCACTCCGTGAGCCCATCGTCAATGAAAACCTTATCCCTCCCGCCAAGGGCACTGCGAGAATTCGACAGTGACGTATTGGACTTCTGCCTCTGTGGAATTCAATCACAAAGTGTCTGGACGGAAGTGGAGTCGTAGAAAAAAAGATTCCATCGTTCAGAAGTCTCGGTTCTACAATGAGATGTCGTACACGGCTAACTTAAGTGTCACATTAATCCGTTTGACGACCTGCGCCTCAAGTGACAACTAGTTCAATTTACTATGATTAAACCGATGCCTATTCGACTTGTGTGCAATAACATTACGTACCCTATGCAAAATAACCTATTATATTTATAGAGATGTTTAAAACCGATTTGTATGACAGAGAAGGATATTCAGCTAAGTCGCTCGATGGGATGAGATAAATATAAACTCAAGCAGTCAATAAGCTACGGATTTATAACAGTCGATGTCACTCCCATTAGTTAATTCTAATAAAATTCCAATCCCTCATATCTCTGAATAGATAATTAATATATGCCCAAAATGTACCTAACGAAATTATATTTTTATATCTTGATATCCATAAGATTTGACATCAAGATATCTTATGGATGTGCCTAAATATAAGACAATTCTTTTCAATAACCTCTACAAAATGCAATGGCCAGAAACGTTAAGTGTACAAACCCAATATTCTACACTTGAGAATGTATAAAATCGTCTGCTAAAATGTCTTATTAGATATAAATTATTAGATCTTCGACAGTAACTAATACTAAACAAAGGTGAAAACATGGCTCTACAAACCGAATACGAATAAATCAACAAGCATACAAAATGAAACATTAGGCGTGACCTTCGAAAACAAGAAGAGACTTTAGTGAAAATCATAATGTTCACGACCAAATCTCTGAAACGAATTAACATGTCACAGAGCTAAGGTAAAAAATAGATCCCACAGCTAATAACCACTGATGGCTCTGTTGCCACATCAAGACGAAAAATCGTAGAAAGAGATACACACTTTTACGAAAATCTTTGACAAGATAAACTGCCGAGCAAGCGACAAGATAAACTGCCATGCATTAATCGAAGACTTCCTGGGAAGTTTAATACACAATTTGCATGTCCCAGAAATCTTATAAATAAAATTCAGACATATTTTGAAACAGGTACGCTTAAATAAATGCCATAGAGAAGATTGAATAATAAATAAATATCTTCGGCGGCCATTCAACTCATGCATTAATCGCTCTAGCGCCCGAGCTTTATTAGCAATCATCCATACGGTACGTGCTACATACTCTGAGGCTAACTCTTTATCTAAGGAAGAAGTAGGCGTTCTAAAAGTGAAAACTTGACAGAACTGGTTCTATAATACTACACGATACAGATAGAATGGAAAGAATGGAAATATAAAACGTTAGGAATTATCGAAATCAGTATCCTATTTTTCAGTTGCTTTACATATTATATTAGTTTTCACTACAAGAATGAAGAAAGAAGTCGAAATGTGGAGTCACAATATACTAAAATATATTTGCAAAAATCCAACATTCAAAATACAAACAATATATTGAGATAAGAAATGAGAAAAAATAATTATCGAGTCCTTCCTACATTCCATTAGTTGGTGATGCTCTGAACCGCAGCTCATGTTTAGCCTTTGCAATCTCACTGATCATTTTAACGGCTGTTAAGTGTTGACTAATCTATTTTACGGAATGACATTATGTATTAAGCATATAATTATTGATACAAATTCCCCTCCATCAGTCACAAAATCTAAATTAGGTGGTTATGTGGAAGAGCAGTGCTAATGGCCGCATCTTCGGCACTTAAAAAGAAGGCAATTTCACTACAACCAAGTGGTTCAATTTTCGTATTCGGTATTGCTCTGAAATTCACCTCAGGGGATAATGGATGCTACAAAACTGTCGGCTGGAGTAGCTGACCTTCACAAAACACCCATGACCTGGATTTGTTTGATCATATAACTACAATCATATCCTAGTTTGATCATATACTAGAACATAATTTTCACATCATATGTAAGTCTCATTTTCAATTGTTCGCATTCTCAAGTCTTTGAAATTTAGGAAGCATGACAAAATAGTCTTAGCTATTGAATCATAAAACTTTAATTACAGATAATGATGTCTGATGATATAAAGCATATACTTCACACCCTAGATTAGGAAATGGCCAAACATTATCAAATCCTTATGACTTTGCACAGTTTCTCTTGAAACGACGAAAGTTAACATTACATATTTTTACTAATTTTTTGACAAGGTAATGTCGGAGCTAAAGAAAAAGGTGACAAATCGGTTACAATTGTTGTTAATTCTTACTCCTATATGATCTAAAACGATGTATCCAGATGCGCCATTTGATAATGATGTAGAGAACAATGCAAGAAATTTTCCCTAGACAGGCTTTCCTGGGGTGACTAAGAATGCATTTCACGCCAGGGTCCCATTATAGAGATGAACCCCCTCCAAAAGTGTATTACGGGGGCGAAACTCTAATTCAATAAAACTTAGCCATAAGTTATTTTATTTTTAGTGATATAATCAAGCAGAACTTCTTAATATATCTGACGACGTTTTCCTTGCAAGAATTGTTTTATTGCGAGAACAATTAAGTTTCGAGACGTTATACAGGATCGTAGTTCTATTTTCTTTCATGATGAGAACATCGTTTATGATCGTTAGAAAATATGTCCAGGTAATAAGGTCTAACAAGTTTACCGAAAAAATAAGAATTGCGTCAGTCGAAAACCTTGTTATTATTTCATGTGTTCAACTGAGTATTTTACCGCATACTCAAAAAAGAAATTGAGCACGTTTATGTACTATCTCAAAATATCGTTCAAACTTGAAATTGTATAATAAAATCAATAAATTGACACAAATCGGATTCATTTTGAAAACTGCTGTTCTTAAAATACCATTCGAAGACGTAATAGCAATAATAATATTAATAATACTAATTATTATTTATAATTATGAATACATAAAAACATCATAAATATGTGGACGGTAATGGGTCTGCTCTCTAGTGCTGGAGAAGGGAGCAATCGAGTGACGAGAAAAAGCAGTCAAGGCGTACAATGGCAGCCTGCGCGGCACGGCTCTTCGTCCGCCCATGTGAATGCTCTCGTCAGAGGAGCGAGGGGTGCGGCCGGAACGGCGGGGGTGCACGCTCTAGCATTCGAAAGTCAAGAAGCCGTGGAGGAACGCGGCTGTGCGCGGCGCGCCGTCCACTCCGCTTTCGGAAGCGCAGTGGCGGCCTGGCGGAATGTGGCCCCGTCAGCTTGGGGAGAGGGGGGGTGCTCGTCTCACGTGTCGGGATATCTCCTGGAGCATAATGCAGCACTGTAGCATTACGCCTTTAAATATCAATTTATTTCTATTTTTCTATTTCGTTTCTATCAATGAAGACGTATATGTGATGGAATATGAATAATTTGTGATACATAATAAAACTTACAGATGGATATAGCTAAAATCATTTGTATAAAAGCTCTTTATTTATTGCCTTGCTAGTAAAAAATATTGACATATAATTTGAACAGTAAGTACGCATGTTATTCTTTGGTGAGGGTTCACTGTTTAATGCAAGTTTGGTTGGTTTAATTCATTGTTTAATGTGAAGCTTTATTATTACCAGATTTATTTCCTTACCCCGCTGTCTGGCTTTCTGTCCCGAATTTCGCTACATTAACATCTCGACAACATTCCAATAATTGCTGCCTTTAAATTTTGGAAAATATAAGAATTGACAGCCTTCCATCGAGAACAGAATCCCATACCATGCCCAAGAAATGAGAAAGTTGTAGGGGGAGAACTATACGGATACTTAATACAAAATATTTAAACCGATTAAACATTTTAATGAATGAATTAAATTCTTCAATTTAGTTTATTCCTGGTTTTCTATTCTTTCAGAAGGGTGGTCCGTTTATGAACGAGAACAAATACATAAGAATTAGTGTGTATTGTAGTAGCTGTATGAGAACCGCTTATGAGGTTTTTTTTTGAAGTTGTTTATTGTTATACTGAACATTATTATGTAAAGCATAATATAAAATTTGAAGAGTGGATAGCTTTCGTGGGAGTTAAGTAAATCGACGTAATTGAAGAGTAAGGCCTAAAGGGATGTATGCAGTGAAACAACGGAGATTAC
Organism: Gryllus bimaculatus; assembly: GCA_017312745.1. Taxonomy (NCBI): domain Eukaryota; kingdom Metazoa; phylum Arthropoda; class Insecta; order Orthoptera; family Gryllidae; genus Gryllus; species Gryllus bimaculatus. The sequence goes on along the minus strand of BOPP01000534.1, from coordinate 69,370 downwards.
TTAGAATGGGAAGAACATAACTGAGGTACGAGAATCGTAGGGCGTGTAATTCCGTCAAAGGTACTCAACCTTAATTCAGGACGAAAGGATATCGAATAGTTGAAAGTAAACTACCAAAGCGTTCTTGAATACCTGATATTTTCTATTTTCTACGGACATTTAATTCATTAATCAGGTAGCTCTAAATATTTGTGGAATTAATTTTTTATATCCTGAGTTTGACTGAGGTATTTCTGTGCTGCCTCTGAGCCCCTTTAAAAACACAAGAATTTGACAACATTCGTTAAGTGTGTGAAGAATTTACAGCGAAAAACAGAATCGCTATAAATGTAAAAACAAATATTTCAAAGATGAGATGAAAAGAAATAGAGTTCAGGCAAAAGGAGGGAAACCTTTTTGTAAAATTTCCACATCATTCCTACATCCAAGTGCTTTCAAGACATCTTAACGCATGAAAATCCTTACCGGTGTGCATTTCGTTCCAGCATAACTCTGGAACCCAGCGATCATTTCAATCAAATATTACACGGAAGCTTTTGATCAATCAAGAAGAGAGATAGGGTTTGCGATTAAAGATGTTTTCTGAAAGATTGTTGTTGTTGTTCCCTTTTCACAAAACTTGATTTAATGGAACCTTCGATGTATTTCTGTATTTAGAGAGTGTGTTGTTGCGGGGCGGGGCGGTCTCGACCGTGAGAGAATCGAGGCCGGGCGAGGTAGGTGGGATGGATCGGGGCGGGACGGAGCTAGATGGAAGCTGAGGCGAAGTGTAACGGGCAAGGTGAAACATATGAGTAGAAATGAGTGGCGGCGGTGTTCATAAAATAATTTCCATTTTACACTTGATAAGGACTTCATTCTTTCCCTATCTAATAGATTATTGCGACTATTTCACTCGTGAAATTAAAACCAATAGTGTTTAACTGTGCACAGAAAATGCCCCAATCAGAGCGATGTAACTCAAAAAATGTATCGTTTTTTCTACTCGATATTTGCCGCCCCTCCTTACTTGCCAACTCATCTACCTTAGGTGGCGGTATGTATCGATCGCTGTGTTGATGTGAAATAAACCGCGTATGTATTATAAAATAATCTCTTTGATTTTAACAAAGCATTCAGTTATTTTCAATATTCGGCGTATTTTGGAACTCTTTTGGAAATAATTTCATTCGTGATATAGTCCTATTAAATACCACTCGTACATTGAAAATTCCCAGATAAATCCCCTCCTGGCAGCGCGAGTCGGGGATTTATCGACAATTTCTAAAACACTCGTGGTACTAACTATGTTAAATGCGCACAACGCCATGTTATTTCGGAATATACATTATAGTGTGGAAGAAGAAGCTTAGTTAGGGGGAAAATTTGATTGAAATGCCTTATGCTGTAGAAGAGGTGTGAGAATGCTTGCTTCACAGAGAAAAAGAAGATATCATTATAAAACGAATTTCTTCTTCTCAATCCATTACTGACCAGTACCAAGTGAAGCTTTAATAAAAGTTTGATGTTAATTTACGTCGAAGTTGCAGTCGAAGTTGCAAGTGTTGTGATACTATCGTATGGTACGAATCAAAGAAAAATAAGTATGGGTATATTAGCTATACTTAAATTAAGAGTTCAAAAATTTGTAAACGGATAATGTTTATATAAAAACAGATGAGAAAAGTATCTCAAGATTTTTATAATCACGAAATAATTCGTGACTTTATTAATTGGATGACTGGAATATACGAAGTTCTTATCTCGCTGGTCTCATCACAGTTCTGTTAGAATAAAAGAGCAGGAAGGATGATGAATTGCTGCGAAAGTTTCTTGCATTTGCTGTTTCCTTCATACAAGATATTCCATCAAGTCCGGTTTTTCACCACAATGTTTGCATTACCGTATTGTTGTGCCCCAAATGTATTCTAATTAAATATATTGTCTATAATTTAAATTAATATTGTCTATCAAACACAATTACATTTCTTGTAATTGTTTTAAATATTCAAAACTTTCAAATATTCAAAGAAAGAAAGAAAGGTTCATCAAGTTCAAAATAATTGCATTCGAAAATTGATTCATTAGTAAGATACTTCAACATGAGTTCAGCAGCATATTAGCTGGCTATTAAAATACGTATTCCTAATGCTCGGATTCTTTATGCCTCCCTCACGAACACGACAATTACAAGCTAACACTCATGCTTAATCACAATTGTTAAAAAAAGAGTTGACCCAGATCAAGAACCATTATTGTGCCAGTTACTACTAATGCTTATTTGAACACGAGTTTCTAGATGAAGACATATTCGGTCTATTATTTCATCTGTTTGTTTCACTTCACCATTTAAGACGCAAAACCGTTCTACTATTTACTGAAGAATAGTAGGAAATATATTAGCAGATTGTCCTCCACTTCATTTCATGCACTGATGATAAGATAATTTACATTTTGCGTTCTCAGGTACATGAAAACTATATTTGTTTTCGAATGCTGACAGTACTTTTGGAAATTCTTAGCTAGCTATAATGAAGTATTTAGTCATTTACATTTAGAACTAAACTATCTTTAATTCTTTCAATTCGTACGAACACTCGTAATTGCTTCTGGACACGATTTCTTCTTACCCCCCAAAAAGAACATATGAATGTCTCTAGACATTTTTTTTTGTTTTATTAATTAAAGAACAGCAAAAATGTATGTGGCGTATATATATATATATATATATATATATATATATATATATATATATATATATATATGTGTGTGTGTGTGTGTGTGTGTGCGTGCGTGTGTATGTGTGTGTGTGTGTGTAAAACCTGCCTTCATAGAATGGATCACTGCTTTTTCGAATACAACAGTTCGTTAAGCTCACACGGTCTTCTAATTAAATTTGACATTCTTTACGGGAAAACTTCACAAAATATATTTCATAACCTTTTTTGTCGTGTGTTAGCAGTGTCTGAAGCAAGTATATAGGAAGTTAACCTTTCTAATGATAATGTATACGTTAAAACACGCACGTGATTTTGCAAAATACAGTGCAACGAATTTGTCACTTCACGAGAATTTATTGCTATTAACCCTAGTAAAGAGTATTTTCAAGAAGCCATAGGTTTCCAAATTTGCTTCTTCCCTTCGTGTATTAAGGCATAAAGCATCAATAAAGCAATGGCAATGAATAAAAAGTACTTCTAAAAATACAAACAGTAAAAAATGTTAAAACGTGAATTTCATACTTCTCCTTACTTATAGTTCACTATTCTTTTTATTTAATTCTGACCTTTCTGAGAAGCTTTGTACTCGTGTACGTGAAATAACTATTTCAGTCGCATCAGGATCATTTTATTACTACTAACATTTTCCTCCTAACACAATGATATTCGAGTATACAAACATGTGTAATACAATATAGCCATAAAAATAAAGACTGTCTCAAAATAGTTTGACATTTTTTGAATGCGTGTTTATTTACCACCAAAAACAATAGAAGAAGTAAGTTCCCAATTACGATAAGAGATAATTATCGTAAATCTTAGGTATTGATATCAAAAATATTCATTTATAATTTTTTACAAATTTAAATAATTGCAATACTAATCACATTCCAGTAATATTTCACACACGATAACGAAGTGAAATAACATAAATAAGCCCATCCAAGAATATTTGGCTATGGCAATAAAATGAGAATGGAATCATGACCTGAACCTCTCGACACGCCTTGGCGTGGCGGGCCGTTGCCGTCGCCACGTGTCACTCACGTCGTGTGGCATCGTGTGTCCCGTGGCGTGGCGTGGCGTGGCGTGGCGTGGCGTGGCTCCGCGCTGGGCGTTCGCTAATGCGAGGCCGGGCGCGTCCGCAGGAGCCTGCGTGCAAGAATGCCAGCGAAGCGGTGCCAGCGCCCACAGCTCTGTCCTCCGCGCGGAGGTCGCGGCTGCGCCGGACACCAACGCCCAGTCGCACGCACACGCCCACGCTGATGCCTACGCGCACGCCCGCTCGCACGCCCACGCACACGCCCACGCACACGTGCACGCGCACGGCCACTTGCACGCCCGCTCACCTACTCGCTCTCGGGCAACAGAGGCGTCTGACCAACACGGTCTGACCGGAACTCAGGGATTCGCCAACGCTTCAGCAACTTCAGTGGCTCGTATTTGCGAGTAAACGGTAGAGTTTGTTCATATCTCGTCAACTGATTCATTGAATAATTAATTATTTTGTGTTTCCGGGCACGTCATCAAGTGTGCTCTTTAGTCCCGTATGTGTAGTACATGTTATATCCCGGAAGGTGGCGGTGATCTTCCCTTGCCGGAACATGAGATCCGGTGTCAACTGGCGGCATTTCCACATACAGGTATCTCCACCACCTAGGCATCACCCCTGCCGAGACTAGCTCTAATCTCTCGACATACGCCAGTGTATGTGTGTGGATATGTAATGCGATAGGATGGGGAAAATAATGAGGAAAGGTCAGTCTGTGGAAAGGTCAGTTGTAGGTCGGCGCCGGTTCTCACCATCCAGCGGGGAAGAGAACATCGCCACCCCAGCGATAAAAACATGTACTACACTTACGGGTGTAATGAGCATAGCAGTTGTTGCGCCCGGAAACACAAATCTCTCGCGCAGGCTATGGCCGTTTGTTAAGGCCCTGCTTCGTTTAGAACGGAGAAACCGAGGAGACTACCGGTGGAGACACCGACCGCTAAAATTCTCTTCCACATAGCGGGTGTAGCTATTTAACTAATTACGAAAATCCACCATATTCGGGACTCTATTCCTAGCGCGCTAGATCCGGGGCGGTGCAGAGGCGCTATTGGGAACTTTGCGTTTCCTTTTTACTTTCACCCAACGACGTAGATAGAAAGTTGTGTAATGCTGCGCGAAAAAACGGCGACTTGTCGGCTGAATAACTCTTATTACAGGGCCCTGGTAACGAAAAAGTGGATAAATATATTTGCTAAATTTAGAAAAAATCATCTATCATGTGGTCAGAGTCCATGTTTTGTGGGTCCTTGACACCATCAAATCGAATGACGACAAAACGTCAGTCTGTCAACAACGCTAGTGGCTAGACTGTTCAACGTATTTATCTAATATTGATACTCCGCAGTTGATCTGGCTGATGTCGTGGCCTCTTGAATTTGAAACCGATATTTTAATTTTGTGGGGTACATTACATGATGCCCCTGGGTCATTTTCCCAGTTTAAAAATATGACTATATAGTTTTGAATTAAATTTGGTTATTGGATAGTATGGAAGTTTAAGAGAATGGTGTAGGTCATATTTTCGTTAATACACCTAATTTTTCAAAAAATGATAAAGTTCAAATTTTTTTCAGAATCTTGCTTCAACTAAAATATTAAAGATAGAGTTTTGGTCCACTAAGGTGGATTTTGAAGTAAGGATATGTGCAATTTTTCAAAAATTTGAATATTTTAGCGTAATTTTGCGTGAAAATACGGAGGAGAATGTATGCGCTGTTTTAGCACTACTATTTCTCTTGTACTCACAAAAAGAATTTGTGTGAATGCGCATTCACATTCCTTACACAGGGTGTTTTACTCGCACCGGCGGTTCAGAACCAGTGTTGCCGTTGACTCTGCAGAGACTCCAATCGGGAAGTTTTCGGGTTCGAGTCCCTACTGTGACTGGGTTTTCGACAGTAGCGAGATAGAACTGTCGAGTTCAACTGCTGTCAGGAGGAGAATTCTAGTGACCGGCTGCTCTGATCGGCAGTTTCCCGTGGTTTCTCTGATCAACACTAGGCGAATGTCGGAACAGAACACTATGAAACGGACCACGCGCGACTTTTCCTTCCTCTTCTTTTTTGTATCCTCACCCCTTACTCAGACACACTTTCACTTACAAGCACTACACAATCATACATGTCGGGAGCTTAGGGTTTGTCTCGGCCTATGCGGTGCCCCGCTGGTGGAAGATACCTGGATGGGGGAAAACGATATGTAGGTCGGCACCGGATCTCACCATCCCGCGGAGGAGAGAACATCGCCACCTCCAGTAATAAAAACATGGACCACGGGACTAATGAAAACAGCAGTTGAAGCGCCCGGAAACACAAATTTCTCATCCAATCAATCACTTTACTCGCAAACCCTCTCCACCCACGGTTATGAAACTACGTGACTAAGAAAGTATGCCCAGACCGTTTCTCTTTTTGATGCACATTTCCTTTCAAAAAATGTGGTTTATGAATTGAGGACCACTCTGAGCTTCTTGTCTTGATTAGGCTTCGGGCCGAGCTCCGCTGCATTGGGCCATTCTAAACAGCACTGCGCCAACAAGTAAGGGCTCCCAACGGTGCACAGCGCACGTCATTTATCTCAATCCAATTAAAAGAAATTAAGGTTAGCGTTTTGTTAGTGTATTTGGGCAATTAAAATTTATTTCTCGTGAAGCCTACAACACTTCGTATGCCCTAGATATGCAAACTTTGCGAGGATATTAACATATCTTTGACCCCTAAGAATAAGCTGATAAGTAATGGAAAGTAAATTTAATAAGAAATGAATACAGTTAAAATCATATATAACAAATCTCGAAGGAACGTTTCATTATTATTTTGTTACAGCCGAGGTTACCGTTACAAGATATTTCGGGATTTAGAGGGGAAAGAAAAGCGACAATAAAAGGATTGTTCATACATTGCATTGCGTGTTGTTCAAAAGATGTTATTGCGTATTTTCACACAATACAGAAGCATGGAAACGTGAATGTTGCGCACTACATTTATAAACGTAAATTCATTTTTCGTTCGTTTCAACTCCAATAGTTCTTTACGTGTATATTTGATGGCGTCGAATATTTTTGTTACTAAATTTTACAAAGAGGGTAGAAAAGATAAAAATAACTGTTTATAAACGTAATTTTTAATGACTCCCTTACCATAACTGCGAGAAAACAGTAACTACTCAGTGACTTCTCACTCCTACAGCTGTCAACGCCTGTTGGGTAGGCAACCCCTTGACGGAACGGGCACACTTGGGCACCGCTGCTGCAACAAGTGACTCACTGCCTTCCCACGCGTTTCTCCTCAGCTGTAATGCGCAATCGGCTAGTCCTGCCCGATACAGACTTCAACTTGCGTTCAGAATCGTGACATTCAAGATCATCATCAAGGAGAGCTTTCTGTTTCATGAATTGTCAGATATTTGTGTTAGTATGAGGCCAGAGACATGGGCAAGAGGCAACTGAGAAACTTCACCAGCAACATTCCCCGGCCACCAGACGCCTTGCCGTTCAATATCTGCGGCTCTCATATTAAAACCTTAATGTGTCAGTGGAAACGTTTGAGTGAAGACATCATAGATATGTGCAATAAATGCTAAGACTGGAAAACCAGGTTTTCAAATCAGTTGGCCCGACTAAATTATTAAGTGTTATGTCCATTATTGTGTTTCTACGACATAATAATGAATTGTCACTAATTACACCCGCATGTGTAGCGCCGACATGTGTGCAATCAATGACTCTTCCTTTCTTTCCCATGCCCGTGTATTTCGTTATGTAAGTAGAACCTATAGAGCGTCTCCTTGTTTCCTTCTTATTTCCATCCAGTGCACTTGGTTTACAAAGAGGTTCAGGTCACCAAGGCCCGAAAATAAAAGAATAAGATCAACCACACGTGGGCCGAGATCACTGTTATTCCTACGCAATAAACCATGACATACGCTTTCAACATTACAAGTCTGATGTATATTTTACAGTTATGTTCCTACGTGCGATTACACCATTTTGAACAAGTATTCATACCAGCAAATTTTCAATTAAAGCTGTTTTGTGACGGAAGTGGAATTCCATTACGATGGTAATCCATTCATTTCCTACGTGAAGTAGGAAAATTCCTCAGTAGAATATTTTTGATCAGTAGTATAAGCGCTGGGCATACCGAAAGCGTTCCATTGCATTCCGCCTAGTATACTATATTGCTTATATTTACTATAGGTTATGTGAAGAGCAACCTTCACCAGCTCCGATAATTGAAAGAGAAGCACGATTTCACATGGTAGACCTACGCAGGACATCTTTGAAATTGTCTGCCAGAAATTGAAGTAGTGGTTAGCAATGCAAAGACTGTACTATAATAATCCATGAACTTAAGATGCACACGCCTGTTTTCCTTTTTCACGTTACTACATAAGGAGGAAAGAGAAAGTGTTGAATAGTGCGCCGGAAAACGCGGAAATTTCGATAGAAACTCTTATTGTCGGGTCCTGATAACGAAATAGTGTATGAATCTTGTTCCTGTCTATGGAGTAAATTACTAAATTAATTATCCATGTTGTGTAGTCGGAATCCCTCCCTGTAAAATCCATTGACGGCAAAACGTCTCTGTCTTTCTGTTCGCTTGTGATCAACGCTGGCGCCAAAGCCGTTCAAACGATTTTCTCCAAAACCGATATTCTCCCATCGATCTGAACGTTCACGAGGCCCTGTGAGTTTGATCTGCATATTTTGCGTTTGTAGGGTAATTTGAGTTTGTAGCCTCAATATTTTCAAAATGTTCTCATTAAAAGCTAAAAAAATGGATTAATTTTGTTCTCGTATAGCATAAAAGTCCTTTTAAACAAAGGCATGGGTCTCATTTTCATTAAAACCCCTTATTTTTCGAAAATTTGAAAAGCTAAATTTTTTGGCGTCTTTCTACTCTAGAATAATCAAGAGAGTTTTTCCTAATATATTATCTTTGAAGAGAGAGCATGAAAAATGGTCTGCCCAATGTACATTTTTTCGAAAATGTGAGTCGTTTTTGCATAATGTTGCCTAAAATATAAGCAATTAAAAACAATTGTCAAAAACGACTTGGATTTTTTTCTTTAAATTAATTTCTACCGATTGAGCAAGGGACGTATAAAAATAGCGCATGTCTGATTTTTGTTGGACTATCTCAATTTTAGAAAACTGCAAAACTTAGAAATAATAAAAGAAATTGCAGTAGTTAGAAAAATACGAAAACTGCATAAGTTATAAATAATACGATCGAAGTAAATCGTCAGTGTTGTTGCAGTAGCACTAATGTTAATTATCCAATAAACTACTGATCGACCATTACCTCACCGTTGTATATCATCATTGCTGATTGTTACAGCTTTTAACGTTTTATCTGCGTGAATTGTGTAGTACACGGAAAACTTACTCAAAAGCATTAACAATAGTCTTTCAAAGAGATACCTTATTGTTAATATTGTTATGATGATGACCTGGTGTGTAACGTAGGATTGTTGTATGTATTTGACAAATACATTATTTCGTTAGAGTTAATACAAATTTTAATTATTTTTCTCACAATATAAATAATGACCACATTTAAAACCATAACCTTTCCTCTCAAAATACATTCTATCTTGTTTCTTTGTCTTCTTTCTGTCTTTTCCAATAACTCATTCATCCGTTTCTCTTTCTAATACTTCAATTAAAAATAATTAAATACGCAATTTTTTTAAATGCTCTATAGGCAATAAATATGCGATAAGAATGGAAGGGTACTTTAAACAGGAGTTGTAACTAACACTCGTCCTCTAATTGCATTGCGTCTGATAAGAAAACAAAAAATTAATGTTAGGGCACCGATAAAGACCGAACATCACACGGTTGCAGAGGACAACGGAGAAAATAATAAATTCGTGGTCGGCTTTGCCTGAACAAACAACTTCCTGAGCAATGAAATAGAAGGAATACTTCCGAAGGAAGCAATGGAATAGAAATGACAGTACATATTAGACATATCCTTTTTCTCTAAATCTAGATAATAATAAAACCCACTAAGTAATAACAAATAAATGTTATAAAAACATTCTATAAATTTAATTTATGTGTGCGGTCACAAAATGCCTTTGGTAATATTAGCAGCCAAGATAAGTAGAATAGTAAAATGAAACTCAGTTACATGAATTTAGTTACTCATGAGACAATGGTTTCCAAAAGCGAAGATTCCATTATTTGTGTGCAAGAAATTCATAGTATGCCGGGTACGAGGAAATAAACTGAAAGGTGTTTATGGTTTGACTTTCTCCTTTCACCATGTATGAAGAGTCAACGTGCATAACTGAACGACGCAAAATGAAGATGAGTGAAAGCAGTTAGTTACGGCTCGCATGGCCATAAGCCGTTCTGGTGAGAAATATAAATTAAATACTGTGAATGAATTCTCAGTTAAATTTTAGTAAAACGTAAAAAAATAAAGGCAATGGTTTTCCTTTTTGAAGACATATTTCAAGCAGTAGTAGCGAGGTAAACAGTATAAACAGTATATATTAAATTATCACATAAATATTACATAGAAAATGAAAAATAAGTATGTATACTCAGTACTTAGTATTAGTAATATGTAATTTTAAATGAACGAGAAAAGTTCACAGAAATATTTACAACAGAATCTAAAAAAACTACCAATATTCTTTCTAAGTCCTCTTTGGCGTGTAAATTTTACTTTCTCTACTCTGTCATCTAGGAGAAAGTGAAAATTGCCATATGCAAAGCCAAAATTGCGATATAAAAATCTTAAATACCGCGGTGAAATATCATATGGTTGCAAGTACGAGCAAAGTAAATGTACTGACATTTCATTAACAACATTGGCTACCATTGAAAACTGATGTTTGGGAGGTGTGTGCGAAAGTGTGTTTATATTCTGAAACAAAAAATCACTTTGTATTCGGGTGTTTATGAACAGATTTTTGTTCGAACCTAGCGAGCATGGAAAAGAAAGCTTGCGAGACAGTTAAGAAGCCTAATGAATGATAAATCTCAAGTGCAATTTGTAACTGGTTTCACATCAAATAACGAACACGAAAAAAGGCCAATAGTTGACAAGCACCACTGACATCTGTCAACGCGCATACAGTCGGCGATTTTCTGGGAAAGCAAGAGTAGTCGATGAAAGTCAACTACATGGGCTGAACGGAAACAATGCGAGTGGGCAGGCAGCGGACTGGCGCTATGTTCCCGCGAAGACAGGTGGCTGGGGCCGGCACTGCGGGATGCAGTGCTGCCAAACCGCTCGGGCAGGAACACATGATGAATCACCGAAGTAGGTTTCCGAAGAGGAGAAGATCAACCCCGAGAGAGCACTTTCACGGCAAATATCTGGCGTGCCGCTCTGTCACTGCGAGCCGGCCTCCCTCCGCCCTCCTCCTCTCCCGCCGCCTCGACCCGCGCGCTCGCAGGCCGGCTGCGGTTTCTCTGACGCTGCCGCCGCCCTCACCACCTCCATCGCCGCCGTGCCTCCGTGGCACGGCTCCGCCGGAGAAAGTGCTGCTCGGTGCGTCGTAAACATGCACGTTCTCGTCTCGCTTACAGCAGGGCTGTAATTTCGATTTTAGGAAACTGTGCTTTTCTCGCTCTTTCAAAGAAAGCGGAAAAAAGGTTTAACGATGTGTAAGCAAGGAATCGCTGTCAGGAATCCTACGAGTTGAAAGAGTAAGAGGTGGGTTGGGGCTGTGATAACACGTAGAATTAAGGGTATCTTAGTGCTACACCGCAGCTGCCTTTGTAGCCGGTTTTTTATGCTGTGTAAAAGAAGATATCGACCTTCGAAGTTCACAGGAGAAAATGTTTAAACATTCGGGCAAGGCAGGTGTTTCTTACAGACTCATAATACATGAATCAAGTTAACACATTGGAAGCATACAATATACTGCGATGATAATTACATTCTCACATTAATAATTGTTTTTCGCATTTGGGAAATCTCTTTGATGCAGGATGCACGGAAAGTTATAAAATCTTCGGGGAAAATCCTACTTCTTTGCTTATGAAGACAGATACAGACGAGGTAAAATACTCTGAACCTCACTTTTTTTCACCTGTTTAGATGAGTGCCACGATACGAGCGCCAAACAAAACCAAGGCTAACTGTCCGCTTTCTAAGCTGCCATTATGTGTGTTGGCCTCAGCCGAGGCCCAGTGGCCAGCGGGCTTCCGCTAGCGCTGACATTTGCACCGCCGGTGACGGACAAAGGTGGCGGGAGCGGGGCGGAAGGGATTGGAACCTTCATTTGATTTCTTTGCCTGAACAGCCACTGGCGCAAACGGAATTCATTCTCTGCGATTGTTCAATGAATGAACATTTTCGCTCACTATGAAATCATTGGACTTCGATGACTGAAAATTATAACACATGACAACTGATTGTGACTTTTTGATTTTGCCTACGTCCCGAGGTATGGAATAGACGAACGTCGGAAGTCGAAAAGTAACAATTCGCGTTTGTCAAAATACCACTCAATTTCATGATTTGACTAAATGAAACAAATTACAAATAAAACAGTGGAGCTAGACATAATATTGCTATTTGGTTCTACATAATAGGTATATTTACAACATAGCAGCGATGAGCAAGGGATAATAAACAATGAAAATTGAACAGCCTGTTAAATATGTCATTATATCACACCACCAAAAGTACATTTAAAAATTAGATGTTCCAATAAATTTTACTATTCAGTACTATTCCCTTCTACCTTTCGTCCTACAGATTTCAGATATTTGTTTATTTAACTTCGGGTAGAAATTTACTAAAGCGGCGTTAACATTAAAATTTGAATAACGGTATTTTCCCCTGAGCTCCAGAAAACGTCAACAGATACTGAAGCTACATTTACGCTCAGAAGGAAAACAGAGGTCCATCTCTAGATTTGCTCTGTGAATCACGGTAAACTGAACAAAAAAACTATTCGACGGGGTGGGGGTGGGGTAATTGATCGTGATGCTCAAGTACAATACTTCAGCATCTGCATAATACACGTATATGCACAATACTAGTAAGATAATGTGAGTCATATTATCACTTTGAAATTTTCGAACGAGGTCCCTCTATATATCGCATGACATATGTGTTTCCAATACATGCGGATACTGAATACTTCGAAAATGTGTGAGGAAATTTAAACGTCTATATATTTCTGTCAATGACATGGAAAACTTCAAACCCTAGTGAACCTATATTGACGTTATATGACTAAAAAATGTATGCAAAACAGCAATAAATATCTGGAGCCACTGGTCTCGGAGCCGCTAAAATACTATACTCCAGGGACGTGCGGTGATTACACTGTTTACCCCAGCTGCTAGGAAGCCAGATTCCCCCTCCCCTTCCGTATACAAAGTAGTCGCGCAACAGGAGATTCTTTACCGCAACTGTGAAACACAACATTTTTTGAAAATCAATAATTCTAACATGAAATTATCACTTCCTCATAAGATGTATTTTCATGAAATAAAAGTAAATAGTAACTTACAGTACAGAAAAATGAAATCAGCTTCCTGCAAACGTCACGGTAATAAATGGAAACTGAACTCCATTCTTGTTTTATGACTAGCAAAATACGGCATAGTTTTTCCGAAGAATGAATATGTGTGTCATATGTCCCCAAGCAGTGTTGATTAAATAGGCTTAAATGGATAATCTTTTTTCACTACTTCTCTTTCGGCCACAGGTTTTTATTTTATCACATCGCGCGCAGTTCTGCCATGCACTCTGACTCTTAAGGGTACAGAATGCTATTCGAAAATTCGGGAATCTAGAGTTCTGATCATGTCAGAACAATATTCCTCAAAATAATTAATAAAATATCTTGGGAACATTCTGGTTCACTCTCATAACAATGAGAGAGAAATAATGCCCCATAATCATTATGTAAGTTATAAACTTCTCGACAACTTCTCTACGGTAATTTATACTGACAAAACAGGCCATTTAAAATAATGATGAATTGTGGTAGCACTGGCTTACGAGTAAATGTGAGATGCCTTCTTTGCTCTCATCTGCTCTCTGGCGGCTAGTACAGCGATCACGAAGAAAGCGAGGGCTCGCCTTGAAGGAAGGGAGGGGAGTATCGATACGAATCCCTAGCTAGAAGGGTTTGTAACATTATCTGCTACGGCTCCTCGCTGCCCACCGCCTGCCCCTGGCCCAATGAAGTAGATGCGCGCGCAGCTGACTTTTCCAGCGAAGATGTCAGCGCTGGGGTTGCGCAGTGGCTTCTGCGCAACAATGCGCTACAGTGGGCCTGCGCAATGTTCGCAGTAGAATATGCAGTGGGTGCAATATTTTTGATCAAGTGACGTACGGCTCATCGTAATTTTAATTATCAACATTCATTAAATCCTTATTATTGCTTACACCAGCAGTGTTGGGGTTGCTGGGATTAAATGCATGCCACTGCTATACTCATTTATCAGAGTAAGTTAGTGTTTATGCACATAATTGTAGTATTGTGACACATTTCTGAATTCGTCTATTAAATCTATCGGGCAGTACACTGAGTTACAGAAACAAATATTTCAGACTGATAAATACGTTAATAATGCTAATGATTCTGCAATAACGTCAGGCTCCAAATACAAGCTTCTCATCCAAAGGATATCAGCCTCAATATCTTAGCTGGTACCATCAGTACAAAACGTCCGCAGTAGGCTGCAACATATTCACGCCTCCCTCTTCGTGCGTGTTTTGTCTTTCTTTTCTCGGTAGAGCAGTGGCCGCGGCCACGGAACGGGTTTCGTTCGCGTCTGAATCCGGCAGTGAGGCCCCCACAAGCGCTCGCCAGCACTCACGAGCCGTCGACCGCCGCCTTTTCTTAAGCAGTGATGCGACATCGATAACAGAACATTGATGTTTCAAAGCATCCATGTTCACAATTATAATATCCATACTAATAATACATCGACTAAAAGCTATCGATGCTTATAGCATAGATGTTTTACAGCTCATTTCCTTACCTCTAACTAAATTCTAAATAAATTCGTTTGCAACAAAATTTAATTTTGACAGTGGCGGTGAATATTAATTCTTAATAAAAATTTAACTGAACAAATTTTAGAAAAACGCCTTTCCATATGCAAAATACGAGGAAAGTGGAAGGGAATACCAGGCCATCAAAATCATCTCAGGTGAGAGATAGTGCGCTCGATGAGCGTAGTACAAACCGCATTCCCCGTTTGGTTTGGACACTGATTCTGGTACCATCAGTTACAATTTCATTATTTAATTTTTAGAAAATTATGCTTATGGGAACTGTCATCCACGAACACATCAAAAACATAAAACATCGAGCACAAAACAGATGTTAAAAAACATCGGTTTCAGTACATCGAAGTTGCACATATCGATATTTTTACAGAATCATCGATGATTTGAAAACATCGATATCGATGTCGCATGCCTGTTCTCAAGCGGTGCGCGCCGGCGCCACTTCCTCTGGAAAACGAGTTCTGGCGCATGCGCGCACACGGCACGGCGCGGCGGTGCAGCCGCGCCGCGCCGCGCCCATGGGGGCCCTGCGCGTTGCTCAACGTCGCTGGCACCGCCGCGGCCCTGGAGCCCGCAGCCGCTACCGCGCCGCTTCCCATGCCAACCATTCAGAAGGAGGAAATTAAGGAGATGTATTGATGTGCAGCGCGGCGCCGCCGCAGCCCGATACAAGGTCGCCGGCCACCTCCGACCGAAGAGGAGAATGAGCTCATGGCGCGCTGATGGACGAGTGGCTTTTGTTAGACGGCGGGATTGCGAGGAGTCGTGCAGCACGTATTAATGAGGGGGAGCCAACAGACAAAACAGCCTTTGTGAGAATAATGCATCATCTGTGGATAGAGGTAGAAGTTTTTCTCACTACGATAACTCTAAACGTAGATATCAAACAGTTTACTTAGCTCACCATACATGTCGATTTGAAATACAACGCTTTGGAAGTATAAGTAAATTATACTTCTTATCAAAATATCCTAGAAATAAAATTTCTTCCCTTCTTTTTCATTCTGAGGATCTACATGTGTCGTAAATAGAAACCGGAAACATATGTTGTATGAAACCTCAAAATATGTACATAAATATTCAATGAAAACAATAAGTGTAATAAATATGTAAAATCGGATAAAATATATGCAGTATAAAAATTCACTAATTATATAACTAACATGTACATAATACGAAATTACATTTATAAAAATATTCCTATTTTTTTAAAAACAATACAAACGTTTTAAAAATTGTTTTGAGAGCACAAATTGATGCACACCATATAACTTTCCCGTCATTTTCAGAAGCTTCATCTATTGTAATTCAGGACTGTAGTTTAGGAGCCAGACTAGACGCAATAGAAGCTCTCGTACAAACTGGCGATATCTACGACCAGCAAACAATCTCTGCAGCGTGCAGGAGTGATTGTTTGCTGGTCGAATTGTTACATCGTCGTACCGTTGCATCTCTGGTATATTATAGTTTCATCGAATTATTACAAGTCGGCGGTCGCCAAAGTTTCTCGTAAATTAAGGTTATAGGTCATGGAATGTGGTCTCGGTGATTCTTTTCTCACCGAGAGGTGAAACCGATCTCGGTCACCTCCCGCCACTGAATTAACTGAAGCAGGCACATCACTTGTCTCCATGTATCGTTCCTGGAGTAACAGCACGCGGTAATATTGCAGGGAAAAGTGCTAAATTTTATGCAAGTACTTTTTTCATAAAAATACGTAATGAAATGGCGAAAATTAATGGAATGAAAATAATATTTTGTGAAAATAGCAAAATATGTAAAATATGTGATATAGTACTAAATATGTAAAAATATGTAACGAAAAATTTTGATATTGTGTTAGGACGGTGATGATTTGCCAAGGATACATTTTTTTAAAACGGTATGTAGAAAGACCAAAAAACATGTAATTACATAAAAATCCGGTCTCTAGTCATAAGTATTGACTCCTCATATACCATATCGTCCTAACGCTCTAACACACTATAACTTATCTCGCTAGTTGAAAGCTCTCAACGGTCGGATGTTTGAATATTCAATTGCACAATCTTCTTGAAAATCTTCAATTTGTTCCTTCTTTTTAGTTTACTTATTTCTCTTTCTAAATGATTGGGTGAAAACCAGAACGCTATAAGTGACATTTTATAAAATCTGAGAAGTAGAAAATATTTTAGGCTATATTTCGGTGGCAATGTATTTTCGTGGTTTCAATGAACAATTGATATGGTTTTAATAAAACAAAGCACCACAATTTTACAGTGATATTGACGTAAATAAACAGATTTCTCAAAATTAATAGAATCTCACAGATGCCGTTCTGGTTTTGACCCATTCAAATAGCCCTATATTATTATATCATCTACATAAATTGTGCAGTATAGCTACTGCAGATTTTTAACATTTCCTCCCATTTTTTGTATGTTGCTCAATAAGCTCGTTGAACATTAGAAAGGACAGCATTATTGTCATAATAACTTCATCATTACTTTTTCGTTTGCTTCACCTCCTCGTACTTACTAGGTCATACGTTCTCAATTCTGCACACCAAAAAAATTGCAGACTTCTCGCACACATTTATTATCACAGTTTTACGTAAGTATTAGGTGTATTAAAAGCATTATTTAAATTATACAAAATTCTATACAACTTCACATTCATTTCTATTTTATCATTATTATTTTCACTACTATTACTGTTTTTCTGAAAACTCTTTCCTCTACAAAGCGAAATAAATACTGGTTTCTTTATACCAGTCCAGTCTTACAATATGGAGTATTTTTAGTATCTTTTTTAATATTGCAAGAAAGGGAAAATATTATGCAAATAAAATTAATTCAATCCTAAAGTTTTGTAATGTAACAATTCTACTTCGCATAGTCTTTAAGCAGTCCCATAGCACTTAAGCCCCATAACAGATTACCTTAAAACATATTTGTCATGTTCTTTCATACTTTTTTGAAAGCTTGCGAGTGTTTTTGAAACTCTTTCAATTATATTTTAGTATTCAATAATGGAAGTCGTTTTAAAATTCCCATTCCATTGTTATTAGATTATCTAACTACTTATATAATTTTCTAATTATTTCTCACTTTCTTCACACATCTACGACCTCTGAGGAGTCTCGTGATGGCAGAGACATAATTCGAGGATTTCTTTACCAGAAAGAGTTCCATATTAGATTACACGAGTCAACATTCTTCTGAATTGATAGTTGCGCACAGAAGGTGAATGCACTCTATTCTAGAAATTGATTCGACCTTCACTTCTCATCCGATATGGAAATAGTGCATGTATTGAATTCTCCTTTACAATTTTCGATAATGGCATTCTCTACATGTGCATAGTCGTTTTACCTCACGATAGAAAATCACGACAAGCCATCTAATCGGTAATTGTTATGCAAAATAGAACGTAAGAAATAGGTCATGTTATACCGTAGTCATAGTACATTATCGCTTTTTATGTGTTCGCATAGACATCACATATACCGCATTTTAGCTTTCAACGATAATTTTACATTCACTACACCGACAGCTGCAGAAGAGAAACTTCAACATTTCACATTTATATAATCAGTTAGCACCCTTTCATCTTAATCAGTAAAATAAATGATATAACAAACTTATTATCAAAGAAATAATAATAGAATATATATTAATAATTCATTGCACACACGTTTCTGACAATATAATAGGTCAATTCTTTACAAATTATGTTATTACAATAATCCTGACATATTCTCACTAAATATTTTACGTAGTATAAGAACGTTATTTTTAATGCACAATACATATCATTGTATTGCATGACATCACACGATATTTCTGGGCCTATTCATTACTGCTATATCAAAGTACTACAATACGGAAATGTTCTTGCTGCTAATAGAATTTTCCTTATAAGAAAATAATTTTTGAAGTACCACTATAAAATATCCTATCTAGATTCACAATAACCACGTCCAGTAGGTCCATTATGATTATCTCAAGACAACTAAAGTTATCTTGTGCATTCGGCAATCTTTCAAATAAAGAATCCAAAGCCCAAGGGGTATGAATGCACTTTCGGGAAATTTTGAGTTAGGAGTAGGATTGTAAATTAAAAATTTCATTTCATTTCGTGAACAAATGGTATTCCAATGCCTCCAACAATTGCCGCGTTCTAGCGGTTGAGATAGAAAAAACGCCTTCTATAGCATTTGCTATAGTGACTAAACTTTGAACTTGATTTTCTCTTAGTAGAGCATATTGCATATATCGTGTTCATGAAAAACAAACAAAGATGATCCAGTTATGTGTTCCATCAATACTTACACTGAATGAGGGTTATCTCATGTATTCTATTCCATTAAACGTATCTTAGATACAGAATACTACAATTTTAAGTGGAAAGATTGTTGCATTTTTTCTTGGATATTAACTAATGATGTAATAATTAAAAATGATGACTAATGATATGATTACGCAGTGCTTGAAGGCTATAACCTACATGTGGTATTATCCCTTCCAGTAACGTGTCATGTTTTGTCATAGTGTATAGGGAGGGGTTGACCAGTTGGTATTTCGAAGCGGATATAGATATTTAGACAAGCCAAGATTCTACGATTAGACACGAAGTACACGGAATAACAGCACAAAAGTATTAAATACTGTAGTAAAGTAACATTTTTATTGCCTCAAAAATATATCTGATACATTGAAAACATTGTAGATTTTCGCATTTATTTCCATCACACTTTTGTTTCTAAATATAAATACGTGCATTTTCGTTACTCCATCTCAAAGACCTGATCAATAGTGCGACCTCGTCATTTCAAAGATATCGAGGTCGACTACAATGTCTTCTATGGATCGCGATAATTTGTATTACCAGTTACTGCAATATGTCAGTTATTGTGGAACTAATTACAGGTTCATGTTCATTTCCAACCCATAGCAACCCTTAACCCATGGCCGCAAGGTCGGAAACCTGTTGGTAGGCCTTAGCTCGTAAAGAGCTGTTGTGCGAAAGTACATATATGTTATTTCCAATTATACGTACGTTTCACTTTTACCACAAATAACACAATCGCAAATATCTCGCAAAAGTAGAGTCATTCACAAATTCGGTGAAGATAAATACGCTACAAAAAGGTCCGAGGAAGATGTTACATTCTTCTTTTGCAGCGTAGGAAGGGACTAAACCTGTGATTAAAAGTTACTCTCTTCTGCTGAGAAAAAGGAAAGTGGTTTGATGAATTGAGCCGCTGGCAGTTTTTTACTTTCTCCCGCATTTTAATAAGATGTCTTAGGCAGAGTAACAGATCGCAATATTATCTTAGATTACGAACCTAAATGATTTCTTCTACTTCTTCTTCCCCTTATGCCTCTCAGCATCGGGTCCAAATGATTTCACACGGAACATTAAAATTGGTTGGGGATTATCAGAAATATTCTGTAAACTCCAGCACTGTTAACGATACTGTTAAACAACAGAAAGGTCTTCAACCTTCTCAGAACTAGGTAACTTTTCTTTCTCCCGTATTACAGGCAGGGAAGTAAGAAACTGAAAGTAAAAAGTTGAGTTTCGCCTCGTTTGGACGTGAAATAATATAAAAATCAATCTACGAGCGCTGAACGAATTTTCCCGAGAAGTAGGTCGATAACTCATAATCCTGAAACCAGATATTGCATCCAATGCGACACATTTAGAAAAACAATTTCCTCCCCAAAATAATATATGCATTTATGATGAAAAAACGTGTATCTGCCTCCCGAGAGAGTAACTGAACATCTGCAACCCAAGCCGCCGCCTGCGGTCTGCCCGTTCCATCTTGCAGCTGCATGTCAAAGCCTGGTCGCGAGCTTCCCGGAGCATTGGTCTGGCGGCATGAGATGCAACAGCAGCCCGGCGGAGGGCGCGGAGACCTCGGGCGCGTACTCACCGCAGATCAAGGTGAGCTCCAGCACTGCGAGCAGCAACACGCGCCGAGGTTGGGCCATGGCTGCCGACTGACTGTCTGCTTCTCCGCCCGCTTGCTCGCCGGCACCGTCGGCCCAGGTGGGGAGGCGGCGGAGGCGGCGGTGGAGGTGGTTGAGGTGGTGGCAGTGATCGTCGAGGCTGCTGTGGCCGCGACGGGCTTCTGACGGCTCCGGCTTTCCAACCAGGCGCCGTCTGAGGCGGCAACACCGATGGCCAAAGTGGGTCACACCTCGTTTTTGGAAACGCCGGCCTTTACCGGTACCGATACCTGTTCATTCATTCTTTCATTCACCCGATCTTTTGGATGCACTCTCGCCGATAATGAACCAAGATTCAAGGACCAGAAACTGCGGTGGCGATGTTCTACTTACCGGCACCGCAGTGGATAGGTAATGAAGTTTCGAATTGCTCCGAAAGTATCGGAGGACTTGCAGCTACAAAGTGCGTAATTAGATTTTCCGACGAAGGAGAAGTCAGTAAGAGGCAAGAAATAGTGGGCGTGAGGTCAGGAACCGGAAGGTGGGCCTCCACGTTAAGCCGATTGTATCAGAGAGGTGGCGGCGGCGGCTGCACGGCGAGAGGGGGCGGGGCCCGCAGGGCGGCACAGCGCGCGCAACGCAGGGGCGGAGGGCACGCCACACACCGCCAGGTACGCGTCTCACGGCCTCTATTTATCATTATCGCCTTACTTCCTGCACTCATAGCTGTTCACTTCGTCCAAGACTTATTACCAGGGGAGAATTTTGATGACCTAAAACTGCCAAAAACATCAATAAAATGCTCTGAAAATGTTTTTAAAATGCTCTAAAAGCAAAGAAAATATACTTAAAGCAATTGATCAATGAAGCAAAATAAGTTTAGATGATCAACTCACGCTGTTGGATATGTTACTGAGTAATCGAGAAAATCCTTCCGTTCAGGTGAAGTAAACGTATGGTTTGGATTGTTCTTTGCCAGGAAAACTGTTTCTAGTTATCCCGAAATCGGCTGACCCGACAATGGCGCTAATAGACGTAGACTACACACCATAGATTAGAACCATAGATCACACACTTACAACGACCGACTTTACAATTTCTGAGCGAAGAAATCGAATAGACGGCCCGAGATGCAAGAAAAGTCCGGCGGACGCGTACTCACTACAGATCAGGGAGAACTCCAGTACTGTGAGCAGCAAGCGCCGAGGTCGAACAAGACTATAAGTAACCCTGTAAAGAACATTTATTGCATCTCGTAAATATTATTTGTAGCAAGTACCTTAGAATACCTTTCCTATGTGTTGCTGTAAAACTACATCTTCGGTATGAAAATTGCACTTTTGAGATTTGTAGCAGATGCGTGGATGTTGAAAGATAGTTTACGTAACAAAATTATATAAATAACATCACTAACTTCTTTAAAATATTTAAAAAACCGTCCTATAGTCACCCTTGTTTTGGTGTAACTTTCTTACCCTAAATTGAAGATCATTAAAAAGCGTATTTTAGTGATAATAGTGTCGATTTCAACCCTCATTGAAATTTGACCGACAGTTTTCTTTTTATTTATCTTATCTTATA
>BOPP01000534.1:28773-39236 GCA_017312745.1 Gryllus bimaculatus | reverse complement strand
TATATATATATATATATATCATATTATTCAAGAATGGCAAAGTAAACTAACCACACATTTTATCATAAGCAAAACAATTTTAAACACTACTCTATTTGCAGATGACCAGGCCATTTTTAGTACTTCAGAAGAAGACCTACAGATAGCTGCCCATTACCTCGAGTTAACAGGGAAAATTTATAACTTGAAGATATCAACCTCTAAAACGAAAACAATGGCATTCCAGGGGGAAAACCATCTCAGATGTACAGTAGTGATAAACGGAAAAAGTATTGAACAAGTAAACAACTTTCATTATTTAGGAGTTAACATCTCATACTGCGACAAAAAAATATAAACATAAAGATCCAAAAATTCCAGAAATTGTGCGGTACTATAGCAGAGCACTAAGACAAAACACCAGACAAGACACCCAACTAAAATTTTATAAAACTATGGCAGTCCCAATGCTAACTTATGGATGCGAAAATTGGACATTCAATAGGTCAGACAGAAGAAAGATCGAAGCGGCAGAATTGAGATTCCTGAGACCATGAGCAGGATATACACTACTAGATCATAAGAGAAATGAAGACATCAGAGGTGAACTACAGATCTCCAGCATACTGGAGAAGATCGACTCAACGAGGAAGAATTGGCTCGAACACCTAGCCAGAATTCCACAAGAACGGCTACCCAAGACCATCCTCGAATACAAACCAAAAGGGAAACGACCCAGAGGCAGGCCCCACACAAAATGGAAAGAGACTCTTGAGAGCGGAACGGGCTACTAGGCCCAAACCTTGCTGCTGATGATGATGACGATGATTTTTTTAAATGCACAATTTACTCGCAATATTGCTCTAACTAATAAAAGTTTTGTTAAAATGTTCACGGCTTTAATGAAATAACTAAATATGTAGAACCTATTTTACTTCAAGAAAAATATCTATAATTTTGTATGTGTATAAAGACACCGAAAAATTCAAAATTCTGCAATTTTCGAAAATTCAGAGTTAACTGTAAAAATCGGACCTATTCTACCTTTGTTAGTGTATTTTACTCTATTCTTACAAGAAATTTAAAGTAAAAATTTGGAGAGTTTTTTGAAAAAAAATGATAATATCCTTGGAGCTTCAAGTAAAATATCCCCAAAATGGTAAAGAATGTTTTTCAAAATCTCAATGCTTCGACTCGAGCCAGATCGACCGGGGAATATCAATTCTGAACAAAATACTATGTATGGTTTAGGAGCTACTGGTGTTCACAGACGGATAAACAGACGGGCATCTGGTCGTCAATTGATTATTCGGTATCAAGGATCCACAAGACAGGGATTTTGGCTCCACCCCGTCTTAGAGTTTATTTTTCTAAATTTAACAACTGTATTTATCCACTTTTCCGTTATCAGGGCGCGGCAATGAGTTTTGCTCCCGAAAATTCGCCCTTTTTTCGCGTAACATTTCATAACTTTCTCTATACTATGTATATTATCCGAATATAGGTACGTATATGAGAAAATAAACTACTGGTTGCACATATTTTCCTATACTAGTTTTGTATTTCCTTTATTCTCAGCCAGCTATTTGGACCTACCACATATTCTCCACACAAAGTCGCCGTACAAAGTCGCACGTCGCCGTCGCCGCACAAAGTACAAAAGTTTCTTTGTTTCAGAGTTTTGTCACAGTAGATCCAAAATATTTCTTTAAGAATATTTACAGTAGAACCTCGTCATAAGAACAGTAAAACCTCGTCCTAAATTGCAATTTTCTTTGAAAAATTGGGAGATTTTTAAGAAAATGGCGTGTTAACAAATGGGCCGCCCAATTAATTCAGATTTTGCGCCACGCTTCGAACATCTCAGTTTCGCTACTTATTGAAAGCATTTAACACGAAAATATCATACATTTCAAACTTCCTGCGTACCTATTAATTTGGCCACAATATCGCGAGAATTCTCTCACAGTTGACAAAAAAATAATTTTTGTATGAAGTGCTTTGCATTGAAGCTCCAACTGCTCCGAAAAGTGACCAATAGATTGCATCCTTCCCGCGACGAAAGATTAACTCATTGTCAGATTTCCCGGGAACCAATGTTTTTCGCATCAGACGCGACGAGCTCGCATTGTTTGAAAATCATTCATCATCATCATTCCTTGCTTTCACTGCATTTCTAAGAGGTAATTGAGAAAGATTTTGCAGATGGACAGCCACTTTTTTTGAAGATCTTTGTGTGTTCCAAAGTCATTTTCAAATGTCATATGTGCCGCTTTAACTGCCAAAATAATGTGTACAAAAATCTGTCAGAAAATGAGAATAAAGTTATGTATTATTTAAACCAGTATTTGATATATGAACAACCAATATTTGCTCCCCGTTATTTACTGGTAAAAGTTGTTTTATTCCGAAAAATTAAGATAGAATGTCCTTAATTTAAAAGTAAATTTTTTTAGTATTAAGATCTGGTAGATTTCACAAAAAATCCCAGGTGGTGTCAAACACTGGGTATATACCAATTACTGCACGCCAGTATTTGATATGTTATGCATTAACGATAAAATTTTAAATATATTAGTTATTTGAATGGATGCCTGATAAAGTATTATTAAGCCATACAGATGTTGGAATAAATGCAATAAAACAGTTTTGGATTTAAAAACAATGTTAAAAAAGTAACTTTACCTGCTTAAGTATTTCATCAAGAAGAGCACATCATGTGTCGATGACAAACGTTGATTACTTAGGGGAGAACTGAGGTGTCCCATGATGCTTTGCAAGTGTGAGCTTCAGTAGCTATCTATCTACTAGAGCACTCCTGTGCTGCTTATTAAATTATAAAACTCTGAAGTTCCCATGGAGCTTAATAAAAGATTTAAGGTTGAGACTGCCAAAGACTGGCACCGTTACCCTACCGCAGGAGCGGTTTTAGTGCATATTATTGTAACAAATATTGCATCATCTGCCGGGATTCGCTGCGCGGATTGCGTCATCTGCCGGCGCTCCCCGAACTTGACGGTTCCGGGTTATTCGCGAGTCGCGTAGAAATGTGGAGCAAGTGCTGGAGGTGTCGAGACCGGCGCCGGCCAGGTATAAATTCGCCGCTGCCAACAGCCGCGGGTCAGTCAGGCAGTAAGCAGTCTCGAGTCAGTCAGTGTATGTAGTCGGTGAATAAGGAGTCAGTGTGAATATTTAGTCAGTGAGTATGCAGTTTAAGTCAGTCTGAAGTGGAAACTGCGCTGTTAAATGTGCATTGCGCTGAACAATAGTGCAGTAGGTGAACAGCCGTCGGAAACTGAGCCGTGAAATGTTAATCGCGGTGAATAGCAGTGCAGTGAATTGTGGTCTGCGCAGTGCATTGTGGTCTGCGCAGTGAATTGAGGTCTGCGCAGTGAATTGTGGTCAGCGCAGTGGGCTGTGGATAGTGCTTCGGACTGTGCGATAGTGTAGAAGAAGTGAATAGTATAAATAAATAATCAGAAGAAGTGAACAGTGTAAATAAATAATCAGAAGAAGAGAACAGTGTAAATAAATAATCAGGAGAAGGGAAAAGTGTAAATAAATAATCAGAGGTAGTGAACAGTGTGTAACGTATTAGCCAGCGTGACTCGTGACATCTATTTGGGGACGCTAGGTAAGGGATTAGTAAGAGGAAACTCCTCGCCACAGGAAGGAGAGAAGGGTTTTTCCTTAAAGTAAGAACGCGGAAACGGGAGACACAAGGCTTTGGGGTCTTTCGGTCTTAAGAAACGGAGACCCGAACCCTTAATGGTTAGCATTAGACCGCGGTGGGGGCTGCATGACGTAGTAGGTCACGTGAGCCTCGACTATATAACGGAGTGCACAGAGCCAGTGGGTGGGTAACTGCACAAGCCAAATCGGCTGCAGTTATTCATAATGTACCCCAAAGATAAATAAATTCCTGCCTCTCCAGGGAAACTGGAGGGGGGAAACAAAAAAAAAACAGTGGGTGGGTTCTGGAGGCAGTGGGAGAACCTCGTGCATTTGCACAAAACTTGGCGCCACGACGGTGCATCTGCGGACCGGGCTCGCGAGGCAAGTCACGTGTTGACGAGCCTATGGAGGACTTTGTGTCCTTGGGTGACTGCGGTCACGTGGGAGCGATGCTGTGTGCGTGCTCCGAGGTGATGAGTGGTTGATTGCCACGATTCACGCCGATTCTCAATCGGGTAAGATCGCTGCTGCGATCGAGGCAAACCATCAGTTGGTACGCCAGTACGGACTTTGTGTCCCAGTGTGACATCCGGTCACGGAAGCTTGGATTTGTGCGCGCTTAAGAAGTAGGAGTGGCGAATGCCACAATTGAAACCGATCATCAATCGAGTTAGGATCGCTCCCGCGATTAGGGGATAGCAGGTCTATCAGAGCTAGGGTGTAAAGTGTAAATTCATGGTAAATATTTGTTGTTTTCTTTGTAAATAAATATTAGTTATATGAAAGCTCTGTGTCTGTGTTCGCTGTGAGTATCCATGACGTCACAAGTGTAAATAAATAAACAGAGTCCTGTGTAATGAAAATAATCAAGTGAAGAACACAAGGACTGTGTAACCTACCTGTAAATAAATCAAGTATGTTAGTGTAACATTAAGAAACAAAATAAACGTCTTTGTTAAATATTACCTACGTGTGTTTCAATTTACCACGGAGAAACGTTACAATATGCATCTGCGTGCTGATTCGGATACGTGTATGTCTTCAGCTTCGTGACCAATTTTTCCCCAAAAATCCAAGAAATTGAGGTATCCAAAATACCTATTTTATACGAGGCCACAGAAATAATTGAATATTCAATAAAAAAAGAAGAAAATATACTGTAAAGAAAGTAGCACGGTATACGGTAATATCTCAAGACGTGTCTCTCATTACGTTAGATATATATCGGAAACTTTAGTTTCGCATTATAACGAATTATCTTAAAATGAAATAAAATCCTTTTAAGATTAATTACCTCTGTAGGTAAGCCCATTATTACCTAGTATTATGGTGGGTGTAAATGGATTCAGTTTCCAGAATCTTGGAAGCCGTTATGCTATCTCGAACTCCGGTGCATACGACTGTACTCAAACACAATTCTACTATAGCTGCGTCTACAAGATGCATCTTTTTAGAATCAATTATGAGTGAAGTTGAAACACGTACGTGGAACTAAATGCATATGCTCTACGCTATCCACACCGTTCATCCTTGTTCAATGGATCTGACCTACTCAAGATTTGTACACCCTACACTCAGTCAGTCGAAATAACAATAGGAGAAAGACATTGTAAGAAAGAAAACGTTAAGGAATCAAGTAATAAGTAAAGAACATTTTACTTTGAAATGTAATAACTATATTATATTTTGTGCGAAAGCAACAACATACGATTCTCTCTGAAATACATAAACTGAATCTCCAGCAGTCTTCAATAATTATAAGCTAAACTAATTTCTTGAAACTATTATAGCATCTACATAACATAAACTCTAGGTTGTACCATTATTTTCTAAAATATTTCAATATATACTCAAACGTAAATCTGGGGCTCAAAAAACTAAATGAGGCTTCAATAAGGCTATAAACGTACGCGAATAGTATTGAAGGGTGCACAAGGGTAATTTATTTCACATAAAGGAACAAGATTTATCCACTTCTTCGATATAAGGAAAACACTAGAAGAATATTTCTGTCAAAAAATCGTCACTTTTAGCGGTGGAATTCAAGTAACCTCTCTTAACTACGTCGGTAGGTGTGACCTTAAAATTAATAATAGTAGATATTCGTGTGGCGCACGTCCTGAAGTGATGATAAGCTTTCTGACATTACGCTGAATCGCTGCTAATAGAAAGAGTTTGTGCAGTGGAGAGAAGCCGTAAGTCACTGCAAGAGAATCGAAGAATATTTAAAACTTAAGTATATAATAAAGATATTTTATAGTTCCTAGGTTTTAGGTTTGTAAGGTTTCTTTAATGATTTTAGCAACAATAAATAATATTAATTAGGAAGTTATTGAAATAATGTTTTGCCCCGCAAAGTAAACTAGACCATCTAACACCTTTGTATTAATATGAAAAAATAATACGATAGAAAGTAAATTGTCTAGAAATATATTTGAGAACGCTATAACGGATGTACTCTTAGTTTATAATATGTATCTAAAAGTACATTTTAATCAGAGCAGTACGCACAACTGTATAATTATTTTATAATATATTAATAATAACACACTACGGGCCGATTCGATGGCCGAGATCACTAAGGCAGTAGTGCAGTAGCCGTCTTCGGCCAAACGATCGCGAGTTCGCGTCCCGCTTCGAGCATGGTTGTGTGTGTATGTTCGTGTGTATCTAGTTCATCATTCATCGTCATCATAATTCCATCCCATCTCCAAAATCTGACAACCCAACTGGGGTATAAACATGGATTCAGCATTAAAATCCCGCACAGTGGACTTTCCTTGCGATACAAAAATTAGAATGATTTAAAAGTATAATTTTACAAATATGGGTATGGACATGACATATTAGAAGGATCCTCTGATATCGAGTGGATATCGAGCGAGGAACGAAATAAATAGCGGGGACGAAATACGGAAACTACCGTGCTAGAGATTTTGCTTTTATTTACCCTTCATATTTCTCCTAGCAACCCAGTTTCTCTACAATAAATCACCGGGCTACATATCTCACAGAAATCGTTGTAAAGCACGCATATCGGCATGGTACAATGTGAAAGGTGGAATTCAATATTTGAAATATCTCTCGCCAGAATACGTAAGAGAAATTTTCCATGTTGCGTCTACTAAACCAGAGGTGTCCAAACTTCATGTAAGACTGGAAAAACAAACAGTAGTCATTAAAGAAGCTCAATTTCATTTCTGATATTGCATTCTTATAGAAAATTTTGAATGTACTTCACGCCTTAGATGATACGCGAATCCATAGCCCTAGGTGTAATGCGTCACTGCTATTTATTTATTTATTTATTTATTTATTTATTTATTTATTTATTTATTTATTTATTTATTTATTTAAATAATAGGGGCGGTTAATGACCTGTTTTATTCATTCGTAAAGTAAATATTTCGTCACTCTAGTCAGTGCATTGAGTTCATTAAGAAAAATAAGTTATTTTCTTTCCTGTCGTTCATAAATATACATGCATTTTGAAAATAAACCTTTTTTTTAATATAATTTTTCTATAGACGCACTGAGTAACTTGCCTAAAAAGCTATGAAGTTCTTCGATAATTATCCATTTTTACATTCTCGTAAAGGAACTTATGTACAGCGTAATATTATGTAGTAAAGAGGAAGTTATGTAATGCTGCCCGAAAAAATAGCAAATTTTCATTTTCAAAAATTACAAAAGTTTGAATTTTCTCGCTGTCTTCCTATCACTACAAAATTAAATAGAGAAATATTTCCTTTAAGTAAAATTTGTTCTCCATATTCAGCTCTTTTTTTAGGTCATGTACATTTATTTGAAAATTTTAGTAGCTTTCGGGCAAAATTGCATGCAATATGTGCAATATTAAATAACAAAACCAAATTTTTTTCAAAAACATTCTCCACTAATCATACGAACGAAAAAAAGGGTCAAACGAATAAAAAAAATCTTCCCTACGATAGCTCTCAGCTTGTCAGATTGACAAATCAACAAATTCAAAGTCACGGATTCATAATGGATTGTTCGTGTTAACCGAAAATTTCAACCTTCTTGTATTTGTAAAAAAGGGAGATATTTAGAGTCCCGAAATGATTTATCGGGGCACCGAGACAAAGGTTAAAAATCCGGGAAACCCGAAAAACCGGGACTATGTGATTCGTATTTAAGAGGAAAACACGTCCAAAAACGTTCAAAAGATCGCTAGATTGAAGGGGAGGAAGACTTGCTGAAGCTTTTTAAATGAATTTTATTTTTTTATTTAAGGTCGCATCAACTTCTAGGTCATTAGCGACCACTATTGCTTGTAACGGTATGATAACTATGAGGATGATACTATATGATGATGATAGGAGGTGAATGGACGAACACAATACAACCATGCACGAGGCGGGACTCGAACACGCGATCCTTCGGTCCGAGATCGCTATGGCCCTACTGCCGTAGCGATCTCGGCCATCCGGACAATAAATTGTTTCATAAGCTGGAGATAATCGTATATAATGTTGAGCACTTAGAATTTTGGGGCAAATGCTTCTACATAACCATTCCATGTGCACCCACCGGGGCCTAATACCGAATATCCATCATAAACCGTGTAGATTGTACTTTTCCCTATATGCCAAATACATTTTTTACTTTTCTTTTACAAAATGAAATAAAATCAAAACAATTCTGTTTTTGAGGGCATTAATTTTGAAAGTGGAAATTCTTCAAGCAGAAATGTATCATGTATTACATTGCTTTGGTGCAAAAACGGCTGAAATTTCGGCGGAGCTTCAGTGCAGGCAATGCATCAACATAGAATATTTTTTATCATTTTTTATCATCAACGGAGCAGTTGGAAATTAGATTCACTAATTGCTGAAAAAGATGTTTAGGCACATTTACATCTACCAATTTTCTCATTCATATTAACGGTCAAGAAACTTAAAATTTGCTTGGCTACACTTATCCAGTTATGAGTCATACCTCCGCTGAACAATTGTGGGATCTGTTTAAAGGGAGTTATTTGTGAGATTATTAACGAGAGTTTCTTTATATAACTTGGTAAAAGTGGATTTTCAGTACTGCAACAATCTAAGGACTTTGATCGCCACTTTAATACCTCTCGGAGACATAACAGCCTATGAGATAACCGTTCACCATTCAGAACTGCTACAATGTCGTCCTGTTATTGGAACATATCAAAGGGACGATGACGCTTGAGTAACGTCCTGTGCCCAGCAACCTGGTGAAAGTAGACATAATCAACTCTCTGGTACTGAAGCTGCAGTTTCGAGCGCGAGGCTGCTTCACTGATTAGTCTGCAGCTTTCTTCTGCCCAATGAGAGGCGCGTCGAACGCACGGTCAAGGAGAAACCGCCACCGCGGTCTGCCGTTGCGCAGCCGCCAAGCACAGCGCGTTCGCTGCCTGCCTGCGCGCCGGGGGGTGCGATGGCCGGAAAGTTAGCGTACCCACTTATCACAATTTGAAAAACTGGATCCCAGAATTTTGTTCTAATTAAAGACTAATTTATACCCAAATTTAAAAATTTTCTACTTATGCACAACATCGAAATATGCAACACTAAATGTGGGTATGCTCACTTAATGTTAAATTAGCATACCCACCCAAGAAAAACGTATGAAACATAAAAACTAAATGTACTAGACGTTTGCCCGCATTAATGAGTAATTTATACATAAATTCAAAAATTTTGAAAATTTCTGCAACAACGAAATATTCAACACTAAATGTGGGTACGCTCATTTAACGTAGCATACCCACCCAAGAAAAACGCATGAAACATAAAAACTAATTGTACCAGAAGTTTGTCCTATTGAAAGACTAATGTATACCCAAATTCGCAAATTATAAAACGATGAGCAACATCGAAATATTCAACACTAAAGGTGGGTTCCCTAACTTAACGTTAAGTTAGCACATCCATAGAAGAAAAACGCATGAAACATAAAAACTAAATGTACCATAAGTTTGTTCTAATTAAGCTAATCGCATGATTGATGAAACTTTACTTCGCGTGCAAAAAATGTTCTCTCGCATGTTAATGCCTATTTGATAGCCTAGAAATGTTTCTGTCACCATATTCTATAGGATGAGATATTCTTGGACATTCCATTAAATTTTTGGAGGTTCGGCACATATCGATACCACTAATGCCCGCTATATTTCAACCTTTGGCAAACTTTGTGACGTCGCGCCTAGAAGGCTTAAATTCCTTTATCTTATACTATTTTCTCGTTGTGTGTACACTGTGGTTTGCGCAGACTGACGACATTTATTTGTATAATTATCCATTCAAAATTCGCTCTGGCAGCAACAATTATAAGTTTTTGTCGAGGTCTGCAAGTGCTGTGTACGTAATTGTGGAGGAATAGGGGTTTATAGTGAAGAATGAATACGTGTCTTCTTAGTTCTGGATTGTGATTTTCCTGTACCAGTATTTTTGTTATCAGCAGCAATATAGTGAAATATTTGTAAGTCAGCGTGTTTAGCCACGTATCTTTCTCAAGAGTGAAAAGATTTATTATTATTTTTGTGACAGAGTATTCGCCTGACCGCTGTGGTGTGCGGATCGTGCCCGCAGCTCCGTAGTGTCTTGCCTTGCTCGCCTGCGAGGGCGCCAAGATAAGGAAAAGTCTAGCGATAATAACCAGTACGCAATAGCTCTAAGTGAACAGTTACAGTTGTAAATCATAACAGTGTTTCATCCTCTTCATATTCAAATCAACCTAACAAAAGACTACCTACACTAAAACTCAGTCGATTACCGAAGTACTTTCGGGTAGGATCAGTAGCATGTAGTGCGATTGCATGC
>BOPP01000533.1:82244-99620 GCA_017312745.1 Gryllus bimaculatus | reverse complement strand
GCCACAGGGGCTCAGGCATGGAGTTTCTAGTCTGATATGAAATGACTCACTGTCCTTTATCAAGATGTTCAAAAAGTACCCCACGTGGGACTCGAACCCACAATCCCCGGTTTAGAAGACCGATGCCTTATCCATTAGGCCACAGGCGCTCAGGCATGGCACAATACCCGGTTTAGGTGACCGATGCCTTATCCATTAGGCCACAGGGGCTCAGGCACGGTGTTTCTAGTCTTATATGAAATACCTCACTGTCCTTTATCAAGATGTCCAAAAAAGTACCCCAGGTGGGAATCGAACCCACAATCGCCGGTTTAGGAGACCGATGCCTCATCCATTAGGCCACAGAGGCTCAGGCATGGTGTTTCTAGTCTGATATGAAATGACTCTGTCCTTTATCAAGATGTCCAAAAAAGTCCCCCAGATGGGACTCGAACCCACAATCCCCGGTTTAGGAGACCGATGCCTTATCCATTGGGCCACAGGGGCTTAAGTTTGGTGTTTCTAGTCTGACATGAAATGACTCACTGTCCTTTATCAAGATGTCCAAAAAGTACCCCAGGTGGGACTCGAACCCACAATCCCCGGTTTAGAAGACCGATGCCTTATCCATTAGGCCACAGGGGCTCAGGCATGGCACAATCCCCGGTTTAGGAGACCGATGCCTTATCCATTACGCCACAGGGGCTCAGGCATGGGGTTTCTTGTCTTATATGAAATACCTCACTGTCCTTTATCAAGATGTCCAAAAAGTACCCCAGGTGGGAATCGAGCCCACAATCCCCGGTTTAGGAGACCGATGCCTTATCCATTAGGCCACAGGGGCTAAGGCCTACAATTATTAATCTGATTTGAACTTACTGTCCTTTATCAAGAAATTAAAAAAAAAATGGCCCAGGTGGGCCTTGAACCCACACTCCGCGATTTAGAGGACTGCCGCTTTACTCATTACGCCACAACGTCTCTGGGCGCCTGTGTTTGGTCTGATATGGAATGATTGATTGTTCTTCACCAAGAAATCAAACATTACCTTTTGTGAGATTTGAACCCACAGCACCCGTTTAGATGATTGATACCTTTTTTATTAGACCACAGGAACTTTCATTTTGTGATGTCAAGGAATTGAAGATGGTAGAACACAAATTCACAATCCGGATTTTCGAAAGTTGATGTCCCAACTCTAGTGTCACAAATTATCCTGATTGGCTGGCAAAGAATTTAAGAATCTTATAAATTGCTGTGTAGAAAATGAAAATCTCATAAAAGTAAATTATTAGACAACTTCTGATCACTTAAATTTGTATTCATAAGTAAATTAGAAAAATATGAAACCCTTAATTTTAGATTGTAGGTAAAGTTTCATATAAATAAGTACCGTTTTTTTAAATTTTAAAAAAGCATTACATTGATTTACATTGTTCTTATCTAATAGTCCTATGTTATCTGCATTCCACAGAATTATGATTTACCGAGATCATATTCACTGAATGTTTGATTACTTTTTTCATCACATCTTCTAATGTATTTCACGGAAATCTTTCTGTTGTTGTTCTTGGACAAGGTGTCAATGTTTCTCTTTCACTAAAACACACACTGATTCATATTTAATCAGAATAACTTGCTTCTCTGACATGTCTTAAAAATCTATTTTAGAAATACTGAAATGTACAAATATGTTTATGAAATATTAACACTTAATGGTTGAGAATTTTCCAAGAATTTTCCATTCGACTTCGCGTCGTCGGAATTTACGTAGAAAATTCCAATTCACAAGTATTGTCTAATAAGATTTGTTCAAATGAAATGATGTCCACATTGTTTCAGAATGCGTGGAATATTTATCACGTTAATGAATATCGGGCTCTTACTGAACTCAACCTAGATAAATAATACTGGTGATAAATGATCATCTAGACGTACGGATGTGATAAAAATATAAAAAACGATAAAAATACGGTTAAAATATTAGATAATTTTTGTATATACTTCTCCTTGATTGTTGCGTACAAGACGTTCGACGTTGTTGGTGTTAATTTCACAAATGTATTAATCTCGTGTATGTCCGAAAGAAAAAAAACAGACAGTAAAAAATGAGTGTTGTCCGTACTTGCGAAGTGATAACCGATACAGATTTTAAATAGTAAAAAAAAAAAAAAAGCATATTTGGCTGCTGTCGTTTTGTGGAGATTTTGACATATTTTCTTTTTACTTACAGCTCTTTTGCCATGTCAAATCCGGGTAGAGGCACAGAGAACAGCAATCGGCCGAACTCCAGCGAGTCGCAATCGGTGGTTTTCCTCTCTTTCTAGAAGCTCAGTGATCACACGACGTGTCACCTCTAAGTGTCCTCTCTCACACAAATCATTTCCATGGAGATGTATCAACAATACTCTTCTAATATTGAGCGATGAAGCATTGTTACAAGAAAACGGCTAGGATTTAGTTCGTATCTGGGAGAATTTCATTTATTACATGGTTTTATTCACGACGTATATTACAAAGACCTTTTTCATCTAACCGTTACGAACTAAATTCACACTTTGCTAAGTTTCATACAGGATTTTAAACTTTTTCGCGTTTGGGTCTAAAATGGTTTCAGGACTCTCTCCCCAAATTAACAATCATGAAATTGCAATCATCTAACCTTTTAAGATTATTTTCAATGTTTGTATTTTTCGCTAATACGTGAAGACGAAAAACCATTGTCGAAACGTCAGCTTTTAATATAAATTAATTAATTACATTAATTAAATTAATGTAAACAACACTCAATGCTCGTAATTATGAACGGTAAAGTTAGTGTGTAAAGTTGGCCGTTAATAAAAATTCTTATATACTCCAACGTGCAGACAATCGTAATGTTATTCCATTCAACCCGTAATTTTATTGCATTTCTTGGTTACCTCTGTTTTAATGCGTATAATGAAAACATTAATCAAAGAAGCAGTATTAGGAAAAATTAAAGTACCGTAATTTATGTAAGGTACTAGTATTAGGGAAAATAGAGTTAAGTGTTTATAAAATTATTTTCAGTGCACTATTAAGTTTTTTATTACTTACTATCTACACCTATATAAATTCATTGGAAGTGTGTATCTGTGATTTTATAATCACTGCCTTTATAATTTCAAATGCCTATTTAAACGGGATAAAATAAAATAAAACGGTGGCTGGAATTTCGACACTAGCTAGAAAGCTAGGCAGAATTAAGACGCTGTCTGGAGGAATATTCCAGCAGTCAGCTGCTCTGATCGGTAGGATCGTGGTTTTTCCGATCAACATCAGGCGAATGTCGGAGCAGTGTCCCAACAAAGGAGCCATAGATCGCGTGTGTATTTCCTTCCTCTTCCTTGTTCTATCCTTCCGTGTTAACGCACTTGCAACCACTACACGAGCACACAAGTCGGGATCTTAGAACTGTCGTGGCTGGGGCGGGGCCTCGGTGGGAAGAGAACCCAGGAGGAGGAAACCCATCAAGCGACGGTAGGTCGAACAGAATCTCATCCAGTAGAGGCAAATGACACCACTTCTAACTATAAATTCGTGCAGTATACTTGGGGAACTAATGACCTTAGCAGTTGGCGCGTCCAGAAACACTAATCAATAAATCCCCATTAGACATTAAGTCGTATTAGACCCCTGTTCCATTTCTCCTGCTGAGTATACTGATGACCTGATATCCTGACACCGCGCGCCGCGGTGCAATGTCATAAGCGGCATGCGGAGGCGGCAGCAACTGTAGGCCGGTCGGCGCTCCGCGTGGTGGTGGTTTGGTGGAAGAAGCCCAGGGAAAGGGCGGGCGGGGACCGGGGCGGCGCCGGAAACGGGGCGTCGCGGCGCCGGTCATGCGCTGTGAGCGGCGCGGCGTCGGCGTCGGGCGCGGCGCGGTGCCACAACGGGCGACCGCCGCGCCGGCCCCGCGCGCCTGGAACCTGGGCGCCCAATTGTCGGCCGGTCGGCCGGCCGCCCCCCACTCCCACCCCCTCCGCCGCCGGCCACGCCCCGCCACGCCTCTCCGCTTCGCGACGCTCCTCGCTTCTGGGGAGGCAGCATCGATGGCGATGGTTTAATAATAACGGCGAACATTTAGCCCCTGGGGTGCCCCACGTGCAACGGGATAGCTTTATGGGATGCGGTTTTTGGGCCATTTTCGGCTGGGGCGAAAGTAGAGTTGTAGTTTTGTAATACAAATCGTGTCGGCCGGCCGTGTCGTGGAATGGCACGGGGCCATCAGCGAGTACCACTATTATTGGCCGGTCGCCCCCCACCCCTCCGCCGACGTGACGCTCGGCGCCGCCGCCCACGCCCCGCCACATCTCTGCTTCGCCTCATGGCTCGCTTGTGTGGAGCGGTTTTCAAAACGTCGATATTTGTATGTAAGCATGGTTAAGAACGATTCGTGGACAGCGTTCTATCTTCCTGTGAGGCGGTCCCGAGTTCTATTCTTGGCGGGTGCGATAACTACTGAACCTTTCGATTACAATTGTCTCTGTTTCTATAGCTGCATGATGAAATAAGAAAAGTTCGGGCTGGCCAAATGTTTGTTAGGGTGAACAGAATACGAACCAACAATCCCCGGTTTAGGAGACTGTTATCTTAGCTAGGGATGTTCTCATTATATTCCAGATATCTGCTTAGTAGTTGCCTGGAAAAATAAAGTAACCTAGGTTGGACTCAGAGCTACAATAGTCCGGTTTAAGCAATCCATGGATTATCCTAATGGCACAACTACGACAAAGTTCTGTATAACTCTATATCTTTTAGGGATTAGAGAGATTATTTGTGTCATTTACAATTAGATGATTAATTACAATTAAAGGTTTTGATAAATGTTCTGGTTATATTTTACTGTCTTGACACTTAAATCTCAGTTAAAACCCATTCGTCAACCACCGTCAAATTAAATTCTACCCCCGCGTGAACATTAATAATTATTAATACAGTTTAAAAAATACTTTATTTGAGGGAAGATGTAGTATTAAATACGATGCTTGTATTATGAACACCGATCGTTTGAGGGTGAAGTTTTATGAACATCTATTGTTTTTAAATTTTCCGTTCCTGTTCTTCGATTTAATTATACTGTCTTCTGACGTTTGGTCAGGTAGGACGCCGTTATGCAATCGGGAGCTTCAATACAGAAAATTAAGTCGAAACAACGTTCCCGATTGGTTATCCGTGTGCAGCTCATCAAACGTCACTTAACTCAAATCGGAGTGTACCTGAAGTCTGGGGGCTAGTGTCGGGGAGCGGCCAACGTTCGGGGGACCCACTGCCGCCTCTCACGGCACGCCCAGTGCCATTTCCCCACTTGCCTCTAGTAATGCGACATCGATAAGAAACTATCGATATTAGCCCAACATCGATGTTCGAAATGAAAACATCGATGTTAAAAGTACATCGACTAAAAACCAATTATGTTTTCCAACACTGGTGTTATTAGACTGGAGTAGTAACCTCTAACCTTAATTTCGTGTGCATTCAAATTTAATTTGACAGAGTTCTTGTTATCAATTCGTCAGATTAGGGGACGGAAAGAAGGGGCGCACCCTACGCCGACAGCGTATGTGTTGACCATATCTCAATGTGCGAAATTATTATGAAGAAATGCAAGAGCCTGGAGGTCATCTCGGGCGAGAGAGTTTGGTCGATGAACCTAGTGCAAAAAGTATTTCTTTGATTTCAACATATGAATAGCAGTGCTGTTATGAGTTATTATTTCATAATTTAACTTTTACAGTACAGTTGTGATCTTGGGAATTTTTCATTCAGGAACAAAACTTGTGAAGGAAAAGAAAAAAAAAACATCGATCGCAAAACGTTGATTTTAAAAAACATAGGTGTTAATTCATCGATATTTGAAACATCGATGTTTCGAATCGACATCGGTATTTGCCACCGCCCCGGCCCCGCTCCTGCACCTCGCTCAGCGAAGACCGCACTGTAATGACGCTGCGCTGTGCACCCACCAGAGGGCAGCAGGCGACAAAGCACAACTTGTAAGCTGCAGCTTCAGACTCTTTATATATTAACGATCCTCTCTAAACACATAACTCAGTAGCCATGCGTCCTAGGCTATTTAGACTAGGTTTTCATGTCCCCAAAATGACTCGAGTTTTCAGCGGACAGGCGTGTTGTCTGGGGACACGAGATTTGGAGAATGGGTGGGGCAGGTGAGAGTCTTGTAAAGGCTGGGTGAGGCTCCAGTTATGATTTTTAACTTGTATTCAAAACAAGGATAATATTTTAAACCTTCTATTACAATAACCTGTCCCATGTTGTAGATGTACTGCTTGTTACAGTTTCTCCAACCTAAAATAATTCTCTAAGCTGTTGTGAAAACTTGGCAATACGCTCGAACCGTGCGACAGGAGCGCAGAGATATTTAGGTCAGGTGGAAGAGAGTTCCTAATGGTCTGAGCCTCGTCACGTAAAATAAAGCATCATTGAAAGAAATTAAATATCGCTATCCAAATATCAAGAATTCATTCAGTTTATAAGTGTTCAATACTGGAGCCTACAACAGTATCTGATGAGTTGTCTAAGAATTAAAGTACGAGTCAAAATTGCCGTCACATCCTTCGTTTTGTGCAAAACAAAATAACCTCAAGTCACGTAAAAAATCGGCAAGCACGAATCTCGCAGCGATGCATGTTAGGATAGTTTTACTTTAAGTCTCTGCTGCACCATCTTCTCTCCTGTGATAGGGGCCTG
The DNA here is from genome assembly GCA_017312745.1 of Gryllus bimaculatus. Classification (NCBI taxonomy): domain Eukaryota; kingdom Metazoa; phylum Arthropoda; class Insecta; order Orthoptera; family Gryllidae; genus Gryllus; species Gryllus bimaculatus. The sequence goes on along the minus strand of BOPP01000533.1, from coordinate 92,909 downwards.
GACATCTATACACCCTGAGCTGCCATCAAGAACGGTGACACAAATCGTGATAAATTATAAAATAATCTATTTTATGAACTAAAACCTTTGTGTTGTTAACAACCATAACCATGGCCAAAATGTATGTCTATATTTATTCCGGGAACGTCAACTACTAAGGTCATTAGCCCCTTAAGTGTAATGCATGTTTTTCCTCGGGAGGTGACGGAAATCTTTTCCCCGCTGTATGGCGAGATCCGGCGCGGACCTACCGTCGGCTAGCGGAGTTTTTCCCAACCAGGTGTCTCCCACCAGTGGGGCACCGCCCCAGCCGGGGCAAGCTCTTAGTTCCTGACGGGTCTCCGGACATGTGTGGTAGTGTAGTGCTTGTTAGTGTGTGTGAAGGATGAGAATAGGACAAGGAAGAGGTAGGAAAGATCGCGCGCGGTGTGTAACCCGTTTGTTAGGGTACTGCTCCGGCATTCGTCTGGTATTGATCATGTGTGTAGTAATGTGGGGCACCAGTGCACTGAACTGTCAGAGTCCCTTACACGCTCTCGTTACTGTAGCCATATACTAGTAAAGGATCTAAAAGCACCCCTATGAATTGCACGGAATTAGAAGGAATTTCACGGAACCTCAATATTGTACTATGCAAGGATTTATTTAACCGTGCAATTGACGTAAATCAGCTGATCACGCTTTCATCCAATCGGGAACTTGAACGTTCTCACAGTGACGTCTCTGGAGAGACATAGTGGATAAAACCGCAACAGCCGATTAAGTGTACGACTAAATAAATCGAACTATAACAACACCCGATGGGCCTCTCGATTTCTGGTGATGTATCGCAAACAAGCTAACTCTGATCAGCTGATCACGGTTTCATCCAATCGGGAGCTTGAACGTCCCGAGCAACATACATCCCGAGGTCCCATACTTGAACATTCGGAGCTTGAACGTCGCGTTGAATCGGGTGCAACATAGAAGCTCCCGAGTGGATAAAACCGCAACAGCCGATTGACGTTAAGACTAAATAAATCGTCCAATAAACACCCGACGGGCCTATCGATGTGTGGTGACGTATTGCATACAAGCGGCGAAGCTGGCACTGAGCCATCCGCACTCGCCGCCGGTGCTGGACGAGACACAAGGGGCGTGGCCCGCGCTCGAGCCGCCAGTGGCGCACCCGGAAGCGCGGTGGCCAGTGTCGGCCAGTGCCAGCGCTCGCCTCCTCTCAAGCCAAGTTCCACTCCCGCTCCGGCCGTCCGCCGCGCTGTCCCCGCCCCGGACAGCTGACGCGCGAGCGACGTGCGGGTGACGTGGACGCAGAGGCGCGGCGTAGCCCCGAGCTGCGGAGCGCGTTCGGCAGAGGGCAGCACTAGACGCGCGGCTCGTATGCTGTTTCTGTGTGGTACGATTAATTTAGTGGGGCACTTGACGTGAAGCAGCGGTTGGTGTTTTATCCAATCGGGAGATTATATGTCGCTACAGGGGGCACTATGGGGACGTTCAAGCTCCCGATTGAATGAAACCGTGAACAGCTGATTTACGTCATGCACAGAGTTAAATAAATCCTTGTATTGTACATAATTGATGTTGAAGCCTCTAATTCCGTGAAATTGATAGGGCTGCTTTAGATCCTGTACTGAATTGGAACACTTGTATACTCGTGAATTATATTTCTGTTAAATTAAATTACTGGCTTGTGGATGTCAAATGATGTCTCAGCAGCGCTTGAGACCAGGAGGTCCTACGGTTCAAGTGCAGACGCTGTCTGGGTTTCCGACACTAAGTATATGGCTGAATAGAGTTCGGCCGCTCTTTGGAGGACAATTCTAGGGGCCGGCTACTCTGGTCGGTAGTTTTCCGTGGTTTCTCTAATACTAGGAGAATGCCGGAGTAGAACAAACTGTCGTTGTGCGTGATCTGGGCTGTCCGGGTGACGCCGCCTCGAAGGCTCTATTGCCAACGTTTCGACCATCCTGTCGTGGTCTTCCTCAGGACTGGTATGAGGAAGACCACGATAGGATGGTCGAAACGTCGGCAACACAACCTTCGACGCGACGTCACCCGGACAGCCCAGATCATCCACATGACTCTGGTCGCGAAAGCCTACGACTTCACACACTGTCTTTGGATCGCGCGCGATCTTTCCTTACTTTTCTTCCTGTTCCTCATCATATCCCCCTCCTCTTACTTAAACACACATGTGAGCTAAGAGCTTGTCCGGGCTGTGCCGCTCCGCCCCCCTTGTGGGAGGTACCTGCTAGGGGGGAAACTCCGAAAGCTGACGGGTAGGTTGACCCGAGAACTCTCCATTCAGCGAGGGGTGATGAGTGCCACGTCGCGAGATAAAAAACACGTACTATACTTACGGAAATAATGACGTTTAGCCGTTGACAAGCCCGGAAACACTAATCAACTAATCAATCAATGAAAATTTGGCTTTGAGATAAGCAAGACGTCCGGTCCTGTACTCACCCACGGCACCGACGTGCGAATATTACGACCCTACATTTGTGTCTCTTCTGTGCATTGCGCTAAAACTTCTGTGATCCACAAGGATAGACCCACTTCGCCCCGTGGCAACGCCTCGCTTTGTTGCCTCGCGTGACTTCCCCGGGGCGGGCGAGTAAGAGCGAGTCGAGGGGCCTTGCGGGAAGCGCGCATCATTGCCACGTCGTAACCGCGCGGGCGGCGGCAGCGACCCGTTCTCGGGGGGAGGGGAGGGGGGCGGATGCGCCCGCGGGCGATCGCCCATCGCCCAGGGGCGTGCCGCCGGGCGCCAGACATCTCGGCGCGACGTGCGCCGACAGCCGATGAGGGCCCCTGAGCCCCTCCCCCCTCCCTGCACTCGGGAAGGGAGAGTCTGAAAGAGAGAGACGCACACACGTGAAGAGAAAAAGACAGAAGGAAGAGAGAGAGATGAGGGATAAACAAAGAGATAGACCAAGAAACAAAGAGAAATAGAGCGACGAACAGGTACCGAATGACAGTGAAACAGAGTCAAACAATATACAGATAACACAGTCAGTTCATTTTTAAGTAGAGAGAGAAGAAAGAAGGAGAATAAAGAAAGAAAGAAAGAAGAAAAAATAAATACAGAGTAAATGCACAAGCTGACAGATGCGTGTAGAAAGGGAGAGGCAGGGTGTGTGTGTGTGTGAGTGTGTGTGTGTGTGTGTGTGTGTGTGATGAGGAGGGGGGTCAGAAATTGAAAGGAAGATCTTGTGAGTATGTGAGACGATGTGTGAGCATTTAGAGAGAAAGAGATTCAAAATGGAAAAAGAGGCAGCCTAACAGGCCGACAGTCATGAAGACTTAATAAAACAGAGAATAGAGAAAACGAGAGACAGATATACAAATACAGAAAAACACATTTCTAAGAAACACAAATATTCTATTGACTGCATTTAACTTCCATTCACTAGGTACCACGCGTATGAAAATTATGCCAAAGTAAGTACTTTGAGCATCGTTACATCGGCGTTATATATTGTACACGTACTGACGACGATAGAAACCGACCACTCTAATATTGAACCATTACATAAAAAACAAAAGCTCCTTTGTGTCCAATAATCATGGGATTAAATCAATATTGAAAAACTTCAGATTTCTCAAAACGTGTGCTTTGGCCACGGTAACTAAAGAGTCTGAGATGACAGAGTCAGTTGTTTCATGGACAGATTAATATTTTAAATTGGAAAAAGAAGATGGGAAGAACCTTTCATTAGAACAACTTACGATACTCGGATTTGTGAAGTTGACACCTATGATTCGGTTGATTCTGTGTTATAAGTTCAGGGACCGGAGTTCCATTTGTTGTCGAAGTAGAAAGAAAATATACTAACAGTATCCTGTTTCTTCAACTGGGTCAATAAGGTAATTTAAGACTCATAAATAACTAAGCTAATTAAATAAACTAAGCTCACAAATAAAACTTTCATACCGAAATACGTATACGTGGTAATGTGTACATGGGACAAACTCTGAAGACTGATACTTACGCTGATGCGGATAATGGCAACTGTTCTAAGAAATTATTGAAAACAAAGTTTAAACCACACAAGTATTTTTAACACAATTCACAGTTCATAAATATCCATACTTGCTTTTTCACTACAATTATTCAAGTATGTATTATTACATTCATTTTGTGAATTCATAAATTGATTCACTTCTAACTACAATCTGAGAAATAAAAATTCTGAAAAAGAAACATTAAATCATGGGTCCCTTCGTCTCATAAAAAACATACTTCAAGGATTTCACTCGAGCTCTCAACAATGTTTGCAATTCATAAATTCCCAAAAATAACATATCATTAAATATTACTAAGATTTTCTATGCCAAACCAAATGTGGATTTTCAGAAATATGTCATTATTCACAACTTATCCTTCACATAGACTAATAATTTACTCTCCTTGGAATTGTTGAAAATATTCTAATTAGATTCTCAAAGTCCGAAATTCAAGAAATTCAAGATTCATGTCCACAGTCATACTAAGTGCTTGTAAAATTGGTTATTATATGTGAATTTGTAGCTGCGAACGCTGCATGAATATCCAATCCCGTAATTTGAATTCATGAGTAACTCAACCTCAAGATGTTTGTTCCTCTGTTCCATCCTCGACCTTCTCAATTGAGGTCTACAAACTGTGCAGCGGTGCATGCACGTAGTATACACAACGAGGTCGATCTTCCAGAGAGAAGATCTCACCTGTTTGCGGGTGTCTTCAACGTGCCCTGAATTCGTATTTGCACGTTTGGCTGGAGGCCAAATCGCGGAATCTAGGGCGGTGAATCTTTGGGAAATTGGATAATATGCACAATTGCTCCAAGAGATGATGAACCATTTGGGTCATCATTATGAGTCCTTGGGTAAACGACCTTCCCCCCCCCCTTAACTCTAGATAACAAAGGCGCCATGTACTAAGCATTATTACAAGGGTGTATCCCGGCGGACTACTTTGGGTAAAAATAAAAATAAAAAACTCATTTTTACAATGAAACACTAAATGTAATGGATTTAACAAGTATGATATGGAGTTACAAAATATTGTTTAAAGGGTTTTATAGATACACCTAAATAACTTCACCCTTAAACCTGTTTTACACGGTCATTTTTTATCCTTTTTTGATACTTTTTCTGTAAAGAAAGTGGATGGAAAAAGGACGTTCGTTTCTACGCTGTATGTTTCGGTTCCGAAACTGGATGAGAGTGATTCCAGCGTTTTACACGGTCAGTTCTGTCTTTGTGCGTAGTCGTCAAGAAAATGTTTCCTCCGGACGCCGCATATAGTGCTGACGTTCGAACATTTGAATATCGCATCAGTCGGTAACGAATTAAGTTACGTTATATTACGACCGAGCACGGATGCGACAATATAAGAATACAGTACATAATTTATTTCTCACTACCTAACCACTTCACATTACAATTCAACACATCAGAACGCTCTCACTCAACTACAAAATGAACATATCGCTCCACACGCATAACAAACCAGAGAAATTCCCGTAAAGTGCCGCTAGGAGCGTGGTAGTCAAACTGGATGAAATCTGTACCGAAAAATTAAGCATGCGTCATTTTTTCGTACAAATTACATACAATTTGGTCTGTATCTTTTCTGTATCGGCGAAAAATGATGAAAAAATGATCGTGTAAAACAGGCTTTACAGCCGACACTTGTTTGGTGCTGTCCACGGCTTTTGAGAAACGTCCGCAGAAGTATCTCGTTACGCGACATTTGCTATAATCGCCATTGTCCAATTACGATTGCTAAATGTTCATAAAAAATCTTAAAACGCTACAAGACAAGGATTTTGTTAGCTTCCGGCACTAGTTGCGTCGACTGACAATCTCGCCTTTGTAATCTTGGGTTAACAATTGAATATCAAAGCCATTCCAGTACCCCGAAAGCACTAAGAGGGTGGGGGTCAACACAGAACCCCAGAATAAAATGCCATAAAACCGAAGGAAAATTCTATATCATTAAGAACTAATCTATGTGTTTAGCAACATACAACAATCATTTTAGATCAGTTCGCGTGATAATACGTTCATTTTTTGAAGAGTAGCCAAGCCATAAACATTTTGAACATTTTCCCGCTCCGCAGTGACACAGACGGCCTGGGGCTATTCCTGAGGAGTTAGTTCACAATTGGGATGTTCCTACTATTAACTCGGATGAGAATTGTACCTAGCAATGTATGTAGGAAACGTGCCACCGTCGCGATTCGAAGCATGGGACCTTCCAATGAATAGGCCACAATGATGCCACTTAAATAACTCAGTCGGACGCATAGTGAGAATAATATCGAGAATGTCTATTTGTGAAGGATAATAAATTCGCACCAAACTAACGGTGATACAAAGCACTTACTGACTGATATTATTAAACACAGTAATGTAAAATTACATGACCACGAAAAAGTGTTGCCGATCCTTAAAATTGTTTGCCTCTGTTCGGATTCACACTCGCATGCGTGGGTTTAGCGAGCATTTAACATTTAACATCACAACACCAACCGCCTGATTTGGCATAACGTCCTTCCCTGTTGTTTATAAAAAGTTGAAGATTTTCAGTTTTCAACATTTGAAAGATTTTAATGAAAAACGGACTAGGTTGAGTAAAAAAAATGTTAATGAACAAATATCTTAGCAAATCTTTGAATAATTTTTAGACATTTTTGCTATTTCATTGAAAATTACACGCAAGCAAGTTTTATAAGAAACTATTTAAAGAATTAATTTTTAAAGGAAAGATTTCTTTAGGAAATAATCTAATTGCAATATTGTGGTGATAGGAAGACAGCGAATATTTTTTAACTTTCCCCATTTTCAAAAATTTAAAGGTTTTAACAAAAATCAATCTTAACCCAAAAATTTGAACCAATTTTTTAGCAAAAATTGCAAATGTCTGTGAGTCTTCATGTAAAATTCTCGGTCAAAATTTAAAATTTTTGTGTCAAATTCAAGGAGCAGTAAAATCAGCCAGATCGATTGAGGAATATCAACTCTGAAGAGAAGCCTAGTATATAAACTGTCTCGTACCATATAATACGGAATTAGTATGTGAGAAAGTAATAAATTATACTCACGCGAAAGTGTCTTTGGCATTCTAGTTATTTCAAACCTTCTTTCGTGGCATCGACTATCAGCATTTTATTCTTACGCAATTTACTTACTTTCCTTAGTTGGGTAAATAACTTTAAAAATAACATACATTCTTCACTTAAAAGTGGAAAGAAAGTTTTTGTGGTATTCACGGTCTTATCTAGCAGTGTTAACTATCACTTCCCAAAATTACTATTTTTCGTGACGTCAGACTACCTCTTGCCTGACGTCATGCCTCTTCTGGTCGCGATATTCGGCAGCTTGTGCATTGGCGGCGTGATGGTGTCGCAACGCAACGCGACTCTCGTTTGCGTCGCACGTGGGCCGGGCTCCCTACGATGCTCCCTTGTTTACATTCCCCCCGTCGCGCTGGCGATACGGTGGAAGCAGGCCGTGTCGATGGTTGTGGCTGGAGGGGGGGAAGGGGGAGGCGCAATGACACGCCACCGAGCCGACGAAGGGGTTAGGATGCGCAAGGGGAGAGATGGAGCGTGATTCGAAAGGTGGAGGGATGAGAGGGCTGAAAAAAACAAAAACTAGTGGTGTTACAATAGCACATACTTTTTCGCATTATTTCTAAATTAGTGGTTTTCGAAAATGCCGAAATTTCAACGACAACGGCGCTATTCTTGTAAGCATCACTTCTTCTATCCGTGGGGGGAAAATTAGAGGAAAAATTGGAATGTTTGCGAACAAAAGGTTAATTTTTTTTAATTGACTAAAGTTTGCGTCAAATTACACGAAAACTACTCAAATTTTCGAATAATTGGACCTGAAATTATTTAAATATCCGTCTATAACGAAGAGATATCATTATGGGGAAAATCTCTGTCTTGAATATTATAGTTGTAGGAAGACGCCTCAAAAAGTTGCACTTTTGCAATTTCAAAGAGAGTCTGGGTTTTCAACGCACATTAGACCTGCAGCGTTCTCTTATTAAGAACCTTTACACTATCCGAGCTTGAAATTTGATAAAAAAAATTGCAACCATTTAAAAAAAGTTAAATGTTTTTGAGGCTTCATTTCGAGTACCTTTAAAAGTGAAAATTTCTTTTTGAAACTCTCAAAGTCTCTTGATCATTCAGATACATCGGGGATTATAATTTTTGGGAAAATATCAGCTGAACGGTTAGCACTAGCATTGACCACAGACTGACAGACGTTTTGGCCAAGAATCGATTTTTTACTATCAAGGACCCACGAAAATAAATTCTGCATGCACCATGTGTAAGAGGAAGTAATTTATTACATGCAGCAACAGGATATATCCACTTTTTCGTTACCAGGTGAAGGCAATAAGAGTTTGTCGAAAATTCCCCGTGTTCTGGCGCACTATTACATAACTTTCTCTTCTACGAAGTTCTTACCATCGTAATGCCGAGAAAGTAAAATGTTTCGCTGTATTACAATTCCACAATGAGATGTCTCAGTGACATAGGAGTGTGCAGCCTAAAACAAGATAGAGGGACTTACATTTCTGGTCCACTCTGTCCCTCACTGGCCCCTCTTTCCAAGAGTTAAGGCATCATCATAAACTTCTTTTAATTTTCAAATGGCTTTTTTACTAGTAAATGAATAAAACATAATTTAAGGGTAATGAAATAACGTTAATTATATTATTAATAAATGCAGTCGGTTTTGTTGTAGTATTTACAGGGTTGTCAGATGACTACCCACAAATTTCGTGTTTCAATTCCCCAAATTGTCAGCTAGAAAAAAGTGGAAGATATGAATTATTCACGTAGGGAAATAGTTATTTTTATTGCGTAGGACTACGGGGGGCTTCTGTCACCAGCATTATAACTAACGAGTCAAATTCAACCATCGACTGGAGGGCAATTCTAGCCAGCTGCTTTACATTTTTGTAGTTTCTTCGCGCGTTACCAGGCGAATGCCGAAGCAGTACTTTGAGACAATGAGCCACAGACCGCGCGCGATATTTTCTACATTATTCTTGTCCTTCCCTCTTCCTATTAATGCATTAACACACTCACATGCACTGCCCTCCTACACACGTAGCGAGACCAGTCGAGAGTTCGGACCGTGTCTCGGAAATAACTGGAATGGGAGAAAATTCGCAAGCCGACATGTTGATCGGCGCCGGGTCTGTTTTCCAGTCGTGAGGGAACACCTCTCAGGAAATGAAATGCACTACACTTACGGGTCTAATAAACACAGTAGTCCCGCGCCCGGAAAATGAAATACTCATTCTAATGTTCTGGCAGAGGCGTTCTTTGCTTTATAGAGTGCGTTCAGAAAATCCACAGTATCTTCCTCTTGTAGTCTCTTTTAGCATGCGGAAATGACTAGGTTGCGTTGCGTTTAGTCGAATCTCAGTTTGTTATTCTCAGCGCTCAGGAAAACGGCGGGCGCAGTTAGGGCTCTCTCGCGGAATCTCTTCGCTCAGTGACGTCACTGAAGATCGCGACCGAATCGAGCGGTGCTGGCGATCATGTGACATCTAGAAAGACGCGAAATGCCGTGAGATATTTCATCGTAAAGAAAATCCCTAACGCGCCAAGTATTAAAAAGCCAAGTATACAGTAGCAAGAATATGTTTTTTAGGCTCTGTTCCGGCGTGGCGGACTCCACAAGAGACCGAATGCAACTTCCGGTTCCAAACTTCACTCCGTTGAAATAGGGGCCCTACGGTAACGCATCAGCCAAGCGTCTAGACCTAGCATTTAGAAAATAATATTTTATTTCCAGATGTAAACTATGTAACGGACACTTGCTGACAAGTGTAGTTGTGAAGGAAAGCAAAAATATTTCATTTCTATCAACAAATTTAAATGCGACTAATATGCATGAAACCGCTGGTCGGCCAAGGCCCGTATCGGGATGTCTAGCCAAAAGACAGGATATGATATTAATAAAAAATATAGGAAAATAGACTTTTCTATAAAAAATGCGCAATTTATAATGTTTAAGTTAACGCCATGTCTATAAGACAATTCAACAGTTAACGTGTTAAGATATTCACTGGAATTAATTATTGTTTGACAAACTTACTCTGGTTTTATACAGCTTGACTTTATAGGCTATTTCTACTCTAAACCTTCGATATTTCTCACGCAATAGATCTTTATGTAACACAATAAAATAATGGGAGTGGTGAGGTAGTGAAGGTTCCGTGAAAAAGTGTGACAGATTTTCAGCTAATACATTAATGTGTCTGGGGATTCATGTCATTTTGTGGTGTGATACAGTCATACCAGAGAGAGAGAGAGAGAGAGAGAGAGAGAGAGAGAGAGAGAGAGAGAGAGAAGGGAAGAAAGAGAGAGGGGAGAGGAATATTTCCACAATTATTACGTCAGGAGCAGCAATGCTTCGAGCACCAGCTGGTAAAAAATAACGTTACCTAAACATTCACAATTCTTCATACAATGAAGCTATAAAGATTTTTTCTGATTAGTTCTGACCCAAACAAAATTCTCATACTTCGTACTCACCAGAACACTATTGTCCCTACAATCATGATGTCTCTCTGGCGTAATATGTGATTCGCACACCGAGCAGAGAAATATTTTAGAGATAATATGCAGAAACCAATTAGTA
>BOPP01000533.1:46475-74420 GCA_017312745.1 Gryllus bimaculatus | reverse complement strand
AGAGTGCCTGTAAGAGGCACTATACCACAACTTCTGAGCCATTGGGCCACATCTGTATCAGACTTTTTGATCGTTTCCTTGGTTCTTTGAGCAAATGGTGAGATGACCCCATGTTTAGCTTCTGGATATAAATGTCGCTTCATTACCTGTGCATGTTCTCTTGCTGATATTACTTCGCAAATAGTTTTTAATTCCAAGGGCGAATATTTTCCTGTCAATTCTTGCCAAAACCGCTCGTTGCTGCCTGTGACCATAATTTATGCAGAGATCTCCGAGTTTAAGAAACCCTTCACAGGTTGCATTTACCCCCATAGAACGTTATATGATTTTTAACTGTTTTTTGACGTTAAACGAGTAAATAAATAAAGAGCTAACTGGTAGCCTCCTGAAAGTCATCAAGAAAACCACGCAATTCACTAATCAGAACGGTTACATTATTCACTTTTTAAACGGTTTTGTATGATATAATTTGGCAACAAATATCGTTAAGTCAAGAGTGTATTAACTAGTTTTTAATGCGTTAGAATTTAAATTCTAGTGGGTTAACTAGTATTAAAAAAAGAGATTATTAATGGCATCCACATAAAGAAAAACAGGATTAGCAATTGATAAATAAGGTTTAATAAAAATATCGTTATTCATCGTTCACAATTTTGCAATTTTGTGCACTCTTCGTCACTTCATTTTTATGTCTAAGCATCAGTGTCATCTAATCGAAAGACACTATTTCTAGGAAGATACATCAACCCGAATTACAAGAAAAGTGCTTTGGGAAAGCTACAAGGCAAAAGAATATTTGGATACTGCTCGTTAAAAAAGTACCACATAAATAATTAAATACAGACACGACGCTATTAGAAAGTTTATAAAAATTTCCCCAAAGAAATCCATCAGTCGGTGGTAGTGAATGAATACCCAAAGCGCCGCTAGCCGGCATTTAGTGAAATCGCCGGACAAAAAACAAACGAACAAAAGAAATACGAATGCGTGAAAAAAGAGCGTAGCCGTGCGTCCACGGTCGCGGCAGGCAGGCAGGCACGCACAGCAAAGTACACGCAACGGGCCTCTATGTCGACGCACCAAGAAAAATCACCTCCACGGGGGTCACCCTGACAAAAAAAAAACTCAACACAAACCAACAAACAAAAACCCAGCAATAAAAAAGCACGCAAAGAAATCGTCGGCAGACAAGAAAAAACAAAACAAAAGAATTCGCCACCTTTTAACGAGAGGAAAATTGCAGTAATACCCGTAAGCCTTTAGGCACGAGACAAACGCGTAGCGAGCCGATTACCATGACAAAAGACGAGAGAGTACACACGCGGCCGCCGGCGCGTCTTTTGTGTTCGGGAAAAAGAAGAGGTAGGGCTCCGTATAAATAAAAAAAAAGTAAAGAGTGGACCATACGTGTGTCTGGGGTACACACGTGCGAGAATGCGTGTTAAAACTGAATGAGCCAGATAGGGTGCAAGGCTTGTCGACACCCTCGGATTGGAACAGCACGAGATAATTTTTTTGTCCGTAGGGTGGTATGCAGAACGATAAAAAGGTTGTGGGTTCTAACATTAGGCAGTATCGTGCAATGATGGTGCAATATGCCGAAAGTATTACATGTTTGCGAAATACGATCTGTGTTGTTGGTGTTCACTTAATTATGTCGCAGCAAATGTGAGTGAATTGTATTTTGTCGAAAGGTAAATTAACTAGAATTCGGTAGTGACTTGATGAACACTTATATTACATAGTTTACTAACGTCGGAAGAGTAATATCTTTGAAGAACATTTGGTAACGGTTCTTGTGATATATACACGCTGTATATTTCATGCATATGATAGATACATTAATCACTTTTCGAAATTAATTGCAGCATAAGTATTGCCCGTTTTGGTAAAAATGAAAAATAAAGCCTGCTTAAATGTAAATTAAATAAATAAATAAAATATTTGAAATCCCACTTAAAGTATTTAAAGTAGTAAAAGAGAAAAAACTTACTTGTTTTCTTTCTAAATGTATATATTGTGTATCGCGACCTAGAAAAGGTGAATACTGCATACTCAAATGCGTTTTGGAAGTATACGTAACTGTAGTTAAAAAGCAAAAACGGTGTACATCCTCGTATTTCGCCAGCATTGTATATGATGCCGGTAGGTCGCACGGGATTAAAGAAAGTTCTTTTTCATATAGTTAGTAAGGGATAAACTAAACAATATATACCAAAAGAACAAAACTCAATTTGGATAATTCCTTTCGTAATTCATTGCATTGACACATTCGTAAAAGTTTTATTTAATCCGATTTGGGCGGGTTAAGCTCACTGACGGTATTATCTACTGGCATTAAAAAATATCATGTACCTGAAATTTTTAGAAATGGTAGGGGTGAAAAAGGAGTTGATACTATATGGTGAAGAAGAAAGAAATATTGTCCGAGAGCTGGAGGAATGAAATAATTGAGAAACGGAATCTACCGTACTTACAGGTCTTGAGAGAATAACATAATCTCCGTATTTACCTATCCTCAAATTTTACTCTTCTTGAGACCATAACTTCCTTTCACCTTTATAGTGTACGTTCTCTACTTCATTCCCAATCCTTCCTAAGTGCCAATCAATCCCAACAAACACCGCAAACGAATTCAACGCCTGCTGCACAAAACTAGCAACTAGCGCATTTCTCTCTCTACACCTCCAGTCGTCCCTTGTCGCATTTATGCTCTTCTAACAGTACATTTCGTAAACCGCGCTCCCAACCCTAACGTCAGGCCTTAATGAACGAGGCAAGACACCGTACTCCTTCACGTAAAAAATACCGACTTCCGTAACTGGCGGTTGTACCGCGTTGTGTATGAATGAACTCGGGATCCGGGGTACGCGAAAGGGAAACAGAAGAAAGACGAGGATGAGAGAAAAAAAAACAAAGAAAAAGAAAAAAAAGAAGACAGCGGGCGGGCGATCAGTCGCGTGTGGCGCAATACGAAAAAAAAAAAGAAAAGAAAAAAACAACGCAGCAGCGCCGGCCGCGACGCGAGACAGAAAAGGAAGACGACGCAGAGGCGGTGTGGGAAAACGAGTGAGAGAGAGAGATAGAGAAAGAAGAAAAAAAGGAAGAAAAAAAGTGAGAGAGTCGGTTAACGGTGAGGTGTGGCCTTAGTGGTTCATCTGCCCGGGAAGAACAGCGGCGAGCGTGATTCCGTTTTGGTGAATGACTGGGAGAGCGGCACTTTTCAAGGCGATGGTCGCAATCATAAGCGTAACGTGGGGGTCAAAAACTGTGGTTGTTTTTCGTTGGGAGGAAGCCAAAAATTAACTCAATTAACTAACATTGAGAGAAATATTTTTTTAATGTTTGACATTATTATTATTGTTACATACCCGTGCGAACAATCCGGCAGGTTTCAGGGTCGTTATTATTATTATTATTATTATTATTATCATTATTTCATTATTTTTATTAAAATAATTACTGTCACCGTCATAAAATACTTTTTTCTCTCAGCACCTAACATTTGTATTCTAGGCTCCCGGAGGCATCAAACGAATGAATGCTGCTGTCTACACAATTTTAATTGAATTCTTGCCAATTATTAGTGTATCCCTCTTACCCATCCAGTAGATTTCCTGTATTTATGAGTTTTCTATCTGATTCACGCACGAAAATGGCAATTAAAACTCTTGGAGTTGGTGCACAGTAAATTTCAGTACAGGTCCAGTATTGGACATGATTATCGGGAGTGCGCCAATACTTTGAAGTATTTAATAATAACACACAAGCACATACACACACACACACACCGCAGTAAAGTCAGAGATCGCCAAACAATCAGTCATCATTCGCTGTCATTTCAACGTTCCACTCGTCAGAAACAAGTTATCTTGAGGGAATGTGACGTTCGTTTAATTCCCTGTGCGTGACTCTGAATTCAAACTATCGACGTCCTCGATTCGAAACGCACATTCCAGGAAGTTGTCCTCGAAATGGGACTGTCCTCGCTACTAAACGTGAGATAAAGCGCTTCCAATGGACGACGAAAACACAATTTCTCGTGTTCACATCCCAGCTCTCTGTACTTACTGTTCTATTTCCTTTCTTTCTAAGGCGTATTTATTACTCAAAGTTAGTGATCGTTCATCACAAGAAACATTTTATTTCACATTCGTTTTTAACATGAATTCGTTTCAAAATGCATAATATTATATAATCACATTGTACATAGCAACTATTGCCTTCGTTACTTCAGCCTTCCATTATCCGTTGTAAATCAAATGATAATACGTAAAAATATTCGAAGTCGGCCCCGTGGCGCAGACGGTTGCGGCAGCCGTCGTCTGTGCCGGGGAGGCTGCAGGTTCGAGTCCTGCGTAGACATGGTCATATTTGTGATTCTTCTTTCACCTAATATCATCATCCTATCATATCATAATTCACTACAAGGCGTAACAACCTTGTTGTAACCAAGGATAAAGCTGATCCTGGAAGAATTACACACGTTAATCGTTACAAGTATCTCTCTAACACTTAACACACTACGTACGTAACGAATGTTACGAGTATCTATCTAACACTTACTGACTTCCACATATACCCGTTCAGTTTGACAGCGACGACTGCTGAAGACGGGCTGAAGACCTTCCCCTGCCGTTGGCAGCATTCGTTTAGGCTGGGGTTACCTTTTTCCAGGTTCACTCCGTCGTTCTCTGCCGAATTTTTTTCTCGCGTATAGGCCAACTCAGACCACACATACCTTTATCTGGGGGGGGGGAGGCAGCATTTTAGTTGAAGCCCGATTTTTACCCCCAAGGTTGATAGCCCATGGATGAGGAGATGATGATGATGATAGTAAGGGCAAAAGGTCTTGTCCGAGACCACTACGGCTCAACTGCCCTAACCATCTCGTCCATCTTGACCGACCTCTGCCGCAAAGAGAATAGGGATGTGCCTTCGATGTCGATGTTTTCTAAATAACAATGATATTATAAAATCATCCAGAGTTAAAACTTGTAAAAATTCTCAGAAGCCCGTAAATCAAACATTATTCAGACCAAACTGACCAAAAGTTAAAATTAAGTTCTTACAATTTATTCTTTATACAATCAGACAATAAAATTTTTATCAAATATTTGGTTCATTTCTTAACTGTTTTGTCAGTTATATCTTAATAAAAACTAATAAATCAGAGCACCGTCAAATTTAATCCCCCCTCGAGATCATTACTTGTTACTAAAGCACTCTTAAAACAGTGATGGGCTAGGGACTTTTTTGTTTCATTGGTTTCATTTGTTTGGACATGTTTACTGAAATCGGTGTTTTATTTGCGAACATCGATGTTTAGAAACATCGATTTTTGTTGATGTCGCATCCTTATTAGTGTTCCGGACACGGGTTATGTGCACAGAATATGAGCAAACAAAAACCATGAATCCTGAAGAAAATCAAGAGCCGGATAATAGATAGATAGATAGATAGACATTATTTCTGCAGGTGTGTTCTAACTAAAAATCACTGCACAAACAACAATAAAATAATGATGCAAGAAACAGATTTTCACAGAATTTGATGTTGGGGTTTTTGACAATGACAATAATATCAATTAGTAACAACATTAAAGTTAAAAATAATGTTAGTACTATCCTCTAGGTATTTTAAATTATTGTGTTTTTAAACCATTAAACATGCGGCTTCCTAATTAGATTGCATTCTATTTCACAACACGGCAGAACATTTCATTTCAAACACAACATTCAGAATCATTAATTTGTTTTTAATTGTAAGCTACGTAATTAATAGTAATAATAATATTTGTTTTATGAATAATAACCTATTAAATAATAGAATATAAATTACAATTATTAATTAAATAATTAGCTTTTAATTTATTCAACACCAAGAGGAAAGGATTCAAGACCTGTCGCAGGCACCTGATTCCAATCCGTTATTGTTCTAAGTGTAAAGGAAAATTTAAGTGGAAAATAGAATGGAAATAAAAGAACGTATATAACCAATTGTGGTTCGGGGTGGAAATACGCTCGCATTTGCTCGAACGGGTAAAACGAAATGGAAAAACTGTGACGTATTCTGAGTGTGTGTGAGTTCTTAGATCCTGGAATTTAAAAATGAATGAAGGCGCGTGCAATGTTTTCGATAACATTGCCGATAACGTGCGTCCATAAACGCTAGTTTTCACACGGACGGCTTAAACGGAACTCATCTGTGACGTACACTGAACATATCGGCCTGCTAAACCGAAATTTGTGAGGTCAGATGAAAGAGCAGGCCAGATGGCTTGAGACTCCCTATGTAAAGTACGCCCCTTAGTTCCTGGAAATAATAAGTAATAAATTCACAGCAATGTTTTCGTTAACACCACGTGCCGATGACGTGTGTTCCTAAACGCTTGATTTCACACGGACGGGTAAAATGGAGTGAACAAAAGACGTGTCAGCGTGTAAGTGCTCTTTAAGTCGAGACAATTTGTGAAGTAAAAAGACTGTTTGTAGTCTCCACACAGAACGCAGCCAATCTGGACGTGTTCAGTGAGAGGCTATCTCATTAGTGTTTTTCCATTCTTGATTGTGATTCAACCTCTCCGTGTTCAGCATATAATACAATGGGGGAATGGAACTCACTTCAGCCAAAAAGGAATGATATATTACGACGTCCCAAAGGTAATTTACGTACTAGTGTGTGACAAAAATGTGAATCCGCCACACACACAAACGCTTTCAATTAAACATTTGTCCTCCTCCTTCTGTTTCAACACTATCTCTCCAAAGCATCTTCTAAATGGAGTTTAAATTGGCTGTTATTGCATACTCTGTGTCCAGAGACATATTTAACAAAACAGGCTGTTCGTTTAGGAAGATTATCTGCCTCATTTGGAAAACGTGTTGACAAAGACGAAAAACATGGGAGCTTCTAACGCACTTTATTACAAGAGGACTCGTTTTTCAAGTTGTTGTGAGTGAGCGGCGACAGAAGTGTGTGTGACAAAAAGAAGGATGGAAGTATAAGATAGAAGAGAATTGATGAGATAAAAGAAACAAGGAAGAGAGTCGGCAAAGAGACCGATATAAAGATGAGTGCTTAAATTATTTCGGAAAATCGATAAGCAGCCCAATGTCTTCCAAAAATCGTGGAATAGGATAAATGCGTTTAATTCCGACAAAACGGCACAATTAATGCAGAATCCTACGAAGGGGAATTGGGTAGCCTATGTATGTGCGTGTTTGTACTTTTGGGTTTCCGTCTCGGTTAAACTTCTTCAGATTCCTGGTGCGCGACAAATGAGGATCCATCGATTGATTAGTGATTCCGGGCACTTCAACAACTAAGGTCATTAGTCCCGTAAGTATGGTAAATGTTTTTTCCGAGGGAGGTGACAGTGATATTCCCCCGATAATTGGTGAGATCTGTTGCCGATCTACCGTTGACTAGGGGTTTTCCCAAGCTGGTATATCCCCCCTGCACAGCCCCGCTCCAGTCAGGACAAGCTCTAAATTCTCAACCGATCTCCTGGCGTGTGTGGTAGCGAAGTGCATGTTAGTGTGTGTAAGGGGAGAGGATCGAGTGAGGAGGAGGTAGGAAATATCGCGTATGGTCCGTGGCCCGTTTGTTAGGGGACTGCTCCAGCATTCGCCTTGTGGTCAGAAAGCACGGAAAATTCCGATCAGAGCTGCCGGCAGGAAGAATTCTTCTCGAGACAGTTGCTGAACTCGACTTACCTACGCTATGTGATGAAAAGTATCCGGACAATTGCAAAATGGTGTTATGGTGTGGTCGTGTTTTTCCTTGAGGGGGCTTGCACCCCTTGATGTTTTGTGTAGCAACTATCACGGCAAAGGACTACGTTGATATCTTAAACACCTTCTTGATTTCCTTTGTTGAAGAGCAATTCGGGGATGGCGATTGCATCTTTCAACACGATCGAGCACGTGTGTATACTGCACGGCCTGTGGCGGAGTGGTTACACAACAATAACATCCCTGTAATGGACTGACCTGCACAGAGTCCTGACTTGAATCCTATCGAACACCTTTGGGATGTTTTGGAACGCTGATTTCGCGCTAGGCCTCACCGACCTATATCGATACCTCTCCTAGTTGCAGCACTCAGGGAAGAATGGGCTGCCATTCCCCAAAAAACCTACCAGCACCTGATTGAAAGTATGTCTGCGAGAGTGGAAGCTGTCATCAATGTTATGGGTGGACCAACACCCTATTGAATTCTAGCATTACCGATGGACGGCGCCAAGAACTGCTAAGTCATTTTCAGCTCCGTGTCCGGAGATTTTTCATCCCATTGTGTATCTATCTAGTGTCGAAAATCCTGCTAGCGTCGGGTCTCGAACCTAGGGCTTCCCGATCAGAACCACCTCTCCCTACTCGACGTTTCTTTGTCTACTGGCAAATGACAATGATCTGATTCCGATTCTTGAAAAAGTGCATTATTCTTTTAGACAAAACGTCTTTAAGCGCCTTCAGAGGCGGTCGATAGCTCAATCGATTCCTCTCAATGAGATGAATTTATTGTCGATAGTGTAGGTCAAAACCTGGAATATTCTCGAATAACACGAAATTTTTTTAATGTAATTTATGTATGAAATTATATATTGTATAATTATATTATGTATTTATGTATGCAATTATATAATAAAACAAATTTTAAAAGTATTTCCGTCTGCTTTTTACTTTCTCGTAATCGGGCGGCAGAAATGAACGATTTTTCGACAGACAAACCCGTATTGCCGGAACTTTGTAGACAAAAAGTGAATAAATCCTGCTCCTAACAAGTTCCTCGAACACGTTGTGGCTGCAGAAGCCACGTTTTTGGAGCATTTGATGCCGAAAAATCAATTAACGGCCTAGCATCTATCAGTCTGTCTTTTCGTCCCTCCGTTTTTTCTTTACCTATATTTTCCTTAGCAAAGGACCGTAAAAAAGGCAGGAACTGGTCCCATTTTTGGCGAACTCTCTGAATTGTTGAAAATTGCTGAACAGTAACATTGCAAAAGTACACTATGGATATAGAGATATTTTCTTGAATAAGACTTACTCTACAAAACTAGATCTGTAAATTAGGTCATTTATATTTTTTTAAAGTATATATGGCGTAATTATGCTTTAAGTTAATGCAATTTATAAAAAAAAATGTTTTTCCATAAACAGCAATAATTTCTTTAGGGATCTCTTTTTCTAGGGATTGGACTCTCAAAAACTGAAACAGGTGTCATTTGTGTTAAAAGTTGAAGTTTGGAAAATTAAAATAGTTGATAATAATGCGAGAACGTATGTTCGGTATAATGAGGAACGTATGTTCCTGGCATTTATTGTAATTGTTGCACCATTAGTTTTATTTTTCACCGTTGATAGATGAAAACTAGTTCTTGAGTTCACTGCTTACTGATTGGTAAATGTTACTTTGCAGTTGACGTGAGGCAAAATAAACTTTAACGTACGAGAATTGCATAGAAGTCATGACCATATAAAATAAATATGTGTTGTAAAGTAAACAAAACTCTAGAGGATACATGATAAAGCATGTCCACCGCCTTGTGTAATGAGAATGATTCCAGGAGTATAAACTTGTCCGTTTTTGAGAATTCGTACAAAGAAAATTAGTGTATGTACCCAACTCATACGCAAGGGTCTTTGGCGCACTCATTTCAAAAAGCTGGTATTGGCTGCTCTCGTCGCCTCGTCCGTCATCTCTCCCTTGTACGTCAAAGTCTTACTTTCTGAACCAGTTACGAAATTTATTTTATGAATTATTTATACTATATAGGTATTGTGTCAAAAGAAGATGGCAACTGCGCTGTCGATGGAATGATTAATTTTCGTTTGTGGTCACACTACAACTCGTGTGAAAGCAAAGACACCGCGTCGGTTATTAATTGAAGGGACTACGTGGCACGCACGTATAGAGAATGCGTGAATCACGCAATATTCCTGGGTGCGTGCCGAGGAAATCGTAAGATGACGAAAGGGTATACTAACGGGACATAACTATTCGGGTATGATTTTCGTGCATTTTATGTTTTTCTTGCTACAAAGAAAAAGTTTGTATCCCAATCAGGGATTGTTTTCAGGGAATGTTTTAGCAAAAACAATAAATTTACTTTAAACTTGTTGGAATCAAAAGGGATTATAAAACAGCATTTAAAAAATACGAATTTACATTTTTGTTTATACATTGCAAAAATTATGATTATTGATAATTTGTTTCTAAAGGATTTTGTACGGTACATAATCTCTCTACATTATTGGTTTCAATCATAATTTATAAATCTCTCCGTCTACTTGATAGCGAGTATCGTTAAAAACAAAAATTATTGAGAACAGCGATTTGGGAAAAAAGAATACTTGACCTCACGAAATGTTTGAGACATAATTTCCTTACCAAATGCCAATGTTGGGGTATTTATTTTCTCCCCTTGGAGATGCGTATTTTAGGGCTACAATGTTAATTAATTAAACTATCGGATTTCAATAATGACAAAACAATATAATTTATTAAATAAAATGCAACACTGTTTTTATCATTCAGCCACCCTACCAAAATTTAGTCCCCAATATATTTCAAGACATGCACAAAACGTGGGCATCAAGTAAATAATCAAAAAATTATCATGATATAGTTATATAATGATGCACATCCTCTCTTCATCTATTTTTACTACATACAACACCTCCGTTCAATATAACCTTCATACTCGCTAATGGTCCGTAGAGGATCTTCAATCATGTTGTGCATCACATTGTAATAAATAATAATTGTTAATTAAAACCGTGCGTAAGAGTTAGGTACTGAGTGTGTGATCAGATCAGTAGAAATGAACTCATTTAACGAAAATACGAATCCTAACACCTTTTAATGAATTTACCTAACATGGCGTAAGCAGAAATATGTGCACATACGAAGTATAAAGAAATAAGTACGATATTCCGATATTGAGAAGGTAATTGCAAAAGTAATTGCACACACAAGCCGGGAGACCAGTCGGTAGCTCAGAACTTGTTCCGGGCGGGGTCGGTGCCCCCCTGTTGGGAGATATCTTTTGGGGAAAACACCTCTAGCCGGCATGTAGGTCGGCGCCAGATGTCTTAATTCAGCGGGAAAAGATCATTGCCACCAAAACTTGCAATACGCTTGCGGGATTAACGACCTTTTCTGTTGGCTCGAGCAAAAACACCAGTCACAGAAAGTACAACCTGGATGTTTTAGTAGGGGTTACCTAAGTGTACGTTCTCACTTACGTTTCGTAAACAACAAATTCTACTCTTTTCCACAGCACCACAGATTTAGCCAAAGCTGTACCATCGGTGACGGTTCAGTATATATATCCACACACTTCGGGGGAAAATATGTCTCTTTAATACTGCACGCCTGCTGCTGTGAGTCCATTATATTTCCGTAGAAAGACCTACATCATACATGAACATTTCTTTTGTTCTACATTTGTATATATTTGTAAAAACTAAAGAAATGTTCAAGTAGGATGTAGGTCTTTCTACGGAAAATTAATAGACTCACAGCAACAGGCGTGCTGTATTAAAATAACATGTTTTTCTCCGAAGTAGCAACGGACGAAATGTTGTGAAGCCACATTGTATTCATCCCACACTTAATCACTCCTTGCTAGCGTTTCTTTCTTCGAGCCATCCATTCGTCTGACCCCATTTTATTGAAGGTGAACTGTACACATTTAACAGGGGTCGCTAACTGGAGTGTTAGAATCCATTCTGCGAAATAGATTGCGATAGAGTTCGTTAAATAAAATTCAAAATCAGTATTCAATTAATAATGCGGTTTGTTATAACGGCTTGAAATTGCAAACGGACTGCTTATTTTAAGTCTAGGTCACTCAATAAAGAGAATATAACGAAAATTCAGCAATTCCTCTCAAATGCGTCACAATGTGTGGAGATATAGCTATTTTTCAAAACCCCTATCACATTGTTTGAATTTCAGTTCACATCACTCTCACAGTCAAAACCATGTGGCATTACAGTTTCCTGGCATTTATTGTATCAACTCTTGATGATCATTTATCTAACTCCCCACTTTCCAAGTCACATCCTCTTCCCTAGTAGTGGAATTGTGTGACCTAAAACATTGCTAAAAATGATCAATAAAATGCTTGTAAATTGCCCAAAAAACAAAGACAAAGAACGTAAAAAATTTCATGAAAACCACTTCAGATGAACAACTCAAGCTGTTCTATATGCTACTGATGAAATGGAGTTTCTTACTTTTGTTCAAGTGAACTCAGCTTGCAAAATTTGGGTTTGTACTGTTCTTTTAAAGAAAATCTCTGCCTTTATTTATAACGAAATCGGCAACAACTGACAATGGCGCCGAGAAGTTACAGATACAATAGAACTCACAACGGCTGGCATCACAATAAGTGAGCAAAGAAACCGAATAGGCTACTCAGCAATTCTGTGGTGAACATTTGTTGCACCTCGTAAATATTGTTTGAGGATAGTATCATTAAAATTTAATAATCAGCAAAATCATTAAATCGATAAAATCGGCAAAAGGGCATTAAAATGATGCAATAGGTATAAAAGGATTATTAGTCAAAATGAAAAAAAAATCCCAGAATATGTCATGTTTACACCATTATATAAAATGAGTGTATATACTGATCGACATTGCTTTTGAAGTGAAAAGAAAAAAAATATCGTTAAAATCCGCCCCATAGAAGAAAACTAACTAAACACTAATGAAATCATGGACGAATACGACTAAAATTAATACGCCCGTAGGAGACAGCAATATGATAGCTAGAGAAGAATAAAGAAAAGGAGGAGAGAAAGGACGACGAAGAGGAAACGAAATAAAAGAAAGTAAGAAGAAATGAAATGTAAGTAGTAAAGAATTATAAGATTATACATTAAAATTAATATACAGATTATCTAGTATCTAATTAGAAAGGAAACCCGAATAAAGTGACAACGCATTTGTTGCATTCGAAACCTCGCAATGAAATCTAGTGAATAGCACTTACATTTTACACCAATAATCCGTGAGAAACTGCCATTACGATGACGAGGAAGCCCATGAGCTCGGCACGCGCGGGATCGAATCCCGTCTTCGTCATGTTTTAAGAAAAGGAACTTTCTAAAGAATGACAGATGAGGTGGCCGAGTGGTTAAGGCGTTGGACTGCTTATCCAATGAGCTCTGCACGCGTGGGTTCGAATCATCCTCGTCGAAATGTTTATGAATCAGACGGCTTAGGTTGACGGTAAGGGGAGAATGAGCCAATCTTTGGCAACGGACGAGGTGGCCGGTGGTTAAGGCGTTGGAACTGCTAATCCATATTGCTCTGCACGCGTGGTTCGAGTCCGCATCCTCTCGCAAATGTTTTTAGAAATAGACGACTTAGTATGACGGTAAAGGGAGAATGAGCCATTGATAGCAAGGGACGAGGTGGCCGAGTGGTTAAAGGGTTGGCCTGCTAATTCCAATGTGCTCTGCACGCGGTGGTTCGATCCTATCCCGTTCGGCAATGTTTTTATGATAACCTTCGGTGGGACGACGGTAAGGGAGTATGAGCGTGCGAGCAGTAAACGGAACGAGGTGGGCCGAGTGATTAAGGCGTTGGACTGCTAAGATCCAATGTGCTCCTGCAACGCGTGGGTTTCGAGATGCCGGCATCCCCTCGAAGTGTTTTATGAAGAGACCTTACGTGATGACGGTAAGGGAGAATGAGGCATATGACCGGGCAACGGGACGAGGTGGCCGAGTGTTAAGAGCGTTGGACATGCTACTATCCAATGTGGCTCCGCACCGCGTGGGTTCGAGTCCCACTCCTCTCGCAATGGTTTTTTGATACGCACTTAGGTATGACGGGTAAGGGAAGTAAGCAACGATAGTACACGAGGACGACCGGTGGCCCGAAAGTGATTAAGGAGCGTTAGGACTGCATAATCCAATCGTGTCTGGCAGCGATGGGTTCGAATCCCATCTCGTCGCAATGTTTTATGATAGACACTTAGTATGACGGTAGGGAGAATGAGCCATAGGCTAGGCAACGGACGAGGGTGGCCGAGTGGTTAAGGCGTTGTGCTGCTAATCCAATGTGCTCTGCACGCGTGGTTCGAGTCCATCCTTCCTGTCGCACATGTTTTATGAATAACGCTTTGGATGACGGTAAGGGATGAATCGAGCCTTGGTGATAGTAACGGTAACGAAAGGTGCCCGAGTGGTTAGCGTTGGACTGCTAATCCAGATGTGCTCCTGCTACGCGTGGTTCGATCCCATCCTCGTCGAATGTTTAATGAATAGACACTTAAGGTATGAGCGGCGTAAGGGAGAATGAGCTTGATAGCACATGGGACGAGGTGGCCGAGTGGTTAGGCGTTGGACTGGGCTAATCACAATGTGCTCTGGCAATCGCAGTTGGGTTCGAGATCCCATCCCGTCGCAATGTTTAATGAATAGACTTAGCTTCGACGCGTAAGGGGAGAATGAGCTGATAGTAAGGGACAGGTGGCGCGGAGTGTTAAGGCGTTGGAACTGCTAATCATGTGCTCTGCACGCGTGGTTCGATTCCCATCCTCGTCGCATGGTTTTATGAATAGACCACTTTGGATGACGGTACTGGGAAGAATGAGCTACGATAGAAGGACGAGGGTGGCCGAGGTTAAGGCGTTGGACTGCTATCCAATGTGCTCTGGCACGCGTGGGTTCGAATCCCATCCTCGTCCGAATGTTTATGAATAGCTTGGCCGAGGAAGCGTCTGTACGGACGTGTGAGAGTGTGGGGCGTGGCTGCTAATCGCTCAGTAAATCCATCTGCGCGTTTAGAAGACATAGGTCGTATGAACTCGGGGCGAAGGTGCGAGTGTGGGTGACTGTAATCCAATGTGCTGCAATGGTTTGATCATCTCGTAAATTTAGAATAGAACCTTTTGACGTAGGAGATAAGCATTAAGAGGGCGGATGGCGATGTTTATGGCTTGATGTATCCATTCTGCACGGTGTCGTTCTCCGAATTTAGACCTGTACCGCGCTACCGGAAGTCCTTAGGGCGTTAATGAACTACTTCATATGCAGGTTGTATTTCTTTACTACATTGCTCAAAACCCCAGAATTGGTCGCTTTATCCTATAATAGTATGCTAGTTTTGCATTGGCCAAAACATATTTTTCATCGGTTTGTGTGATCGTAAAATCACTGTGGTTTACTATCTCAATTTGTAAGCATCTTATCAATTTTTTTTTGTATATCATCCTATCTTGTGGACAACATCTCAGGAAAAACAAGACGTGGGAAGTAGTTTTTATATATACTACTTAGATAGTTTTTAAATACAACTTTTATAGTTACCACGCATATATAGGATACAAGTATGATAGAGAAGAATCTGCTTTCCAGGCTATAATGCCAATATCCTGAATATATGTGTCAATAATCTAGAATCACATAGTATGACATGATAGCTTAAAATTCAGTAACTATCATAGCAGCAACTTATCATAGCAATGTAATAGTATGGGTTTAGTAGATGTCATAGAGTAAAAAAAAAGCATTGTAGTGAATTCAACATTTTCAATACTTTTGGTTTACCTACATAAGTTTTGGCGAAAGTAACAAGAGAATTCGGCAAGATGTAATCGTAGCTAATCAAAGTCCGCGGTACTCCGTGTTTCGCGAAGACGCTCCAGGCGTCAGACGGCTGGGCGGTCGCTGGGCCGGCGGGCGGTGCAGCGGTGGAGGGGCAGGGGGCGGGGCGGGTCTGGGACGTGGCAGCGTCCGCTCCGGGGCCTGGGAACGAAGCCCGCTATCAGCGCCACATCGACCCCCGCCCCGCACCCCGGCTCCACCACACGGCGCGCGGCACGACCGGGACAGATACCCGGGACGGCGGATGGCGGAAGCGGCGTCGGCGGAGTGGGGGGTGGGGTGGTGGAGGAGGAGAGACGCTGGCGACCGTCGGAGGCGAGCGGCCACGGCGGAATAGAGCGGTTTGGAAGAAGAGATGGAGATGGAACAGTAGATTAGTCGGCAGGTGAAGCGACTTACTTGTGGAGACAGAGACGAGGGCGGAGGGAGTTGGAGGATCTGGAGATGGGAGGTGGAATTGGCAAAGGTAGTAAAAGTAGCGTTGGTCATGAGGGTTGGGGAGGTATAGGCGGTGGGAGAGTAGGTGATGGGGATTGAAGCGAAGATGGTGTCGCTCGAATAGACGAAGGCCGAGGAGGAAGAGGAGACGGAGTTAGAGGCAGAGGAGTCGGAGGTGAAGCGACTACGGTGAAAGAGACGAAGACGGAGGAGAAGGAGGTGGACATGGAGGCGGAGAAAGAGACTGAGATGGAAGAGAAACGGGGTTGGTGGAGAAAGCGAAAGAGAAAGTGGAATTGGCAAAGGTAGTCATGGCGTTGTCGCTTGCCAAGGGGGAAGAGGAGACCGAGTTAAAATGAGAAGGCGGAAGAGAAAACAGAGTCAGTGGAAGCACACTTGGCAAAGGCAGCGACGGTGGCGATGTCGGTTGAGGAAGTGAAGGCGGACGCCAAGGACGATGCGGAGTTTGTGGTGGAGAAGGATACGGAGATAGAGGTGGAATCAAAGAGGCGTCGGTGGAATAAACGAAGTTGGAGGGGATCGCGAAAGGGAAGAAAGCATCAGTGGGCGGAGGAGGAGACGGAGGTGGAATTGAAGTCGGTGAAGTTGGTGAAGGTTGGTGAAGGAGAAGAAGGCAGTGACGAAGGAAAAGTTGGAGGCTGAAGGAAAGGGCGCGACGGTACAGGCAGCAGGTGCAATGCTGCGATGACGGAGTCGCTGGAGGTGGCGGATGCAGAAGCAAAGGCGGAGACCGCCTACGAAAGCACCTAGGCTGAAGCTGCTTGCCAAATTTTCGGCCGCCTTAGATTCTCATTTGGCTTCGCATTTCGTCCCGAGGAAGGTGGCAGAATGGCGGCCGACGCGTTGGCACCTGTGCCTAGGTCGTGTCGTCTCCCGGACAGCCAAGCAGCTACAGACTCCGGCCGTGGTACCAAACACTCTTCACAATAAAAAGTTTTTCCTCACGACGAAATGCGAATGGGTATTTCGCCCTGAGGAAGGCCGCAGAGGGGCGGCCGAAGCGTTGGCACCTGTGCTTAGGACGCGGCGTCCTCCGGACAGCCAAGCAGCTACCGACTCCGGCCGCTGTAGCCGACACTCTTCACAATAAAGAGATTTTCCTCTGGACGAAATGCGAATGGGTATTTCACCCTGAGGAAGGCTGCAGAATGACGGCCGAAGCGTTGGCACCTGTGCCTAGAACACAGCGCCCTCCGGACAGCCAAGCAGCTATTGACTCCGGCCGTGGTAGCCGACGCTCCCGCCTAGGCGGAGGAGGACCTTGAATGTGTGGCGGTGGGGGTGGCGGTGGCGGTGACGTTGCCGGAGGCGCAGGCGGCGGCGGCGGCGCCCGCACGGGATGCTGCACGCGGAAGCGGTGACGAAGAGTAGGAGTACAGCAGGGTCACTAGTCCGGGAGGCGCAGGGGTGACAAGTGATGTAGGACTCGGAGGATTTGAGAAATATTGTTGGACCATTGTGATCAGTTACTTTGATGATTATTCATGTCAATCTAAATTCGAGAGGGCGGTGTAGGCGGATGGTGACTAACTCTAACAATGCTTTGCGAACATATTACGAGTTTTCAAAAATTACGATGTGTTATTACAATGCTCCTGCAGTGTTGTTCCCTATTAGTAGAGATTTTTATGACATGTGATTTTTTCTTTTTACTTTATTTCCATGGAAAATGTACAATAAGGATGATTTACCTACAGTGACTAAAACTATGTAATTTGCTCATAGAAAGTCATATTTTGGCTTTTCTTTAACTCTTTGGTCATTTTTTGTTAATATATCATATTATAGTCATATAAAATGAATAATGATATTTTTTGTCTTATTTTTATCTTTTTGATTCCATTTTCCCATATTTGCTTGCAGTCGTCTCAAAGACAATTTTTCGTATCTCCTCACAGTTATCGAACTTCTTACAATTTTTTGTGGTATATAATTATTGTTGTCTGTATTTCCTTTAAATACTCGTATATACTATGTACGTGATTTAGGAAGGTAAGCTGGAGACGGTGGAAAAGAAAGCGTAGGAAACAACAGATGCGAAAGAGTTGTTAGTTTAGTTTGGTCAGGTTTTGTGCAAAGGTCAACCCCCTTCTATAATAATAACTTTACGGACGCCAAAAGAGAAGAGCTGAATTGTGAATGTGCTAGATTTTAAAAGTATATTTTCAATATAATGGTTATTTAAACTTCCAGAAAATTTGAAGGTTTTGATAAATGAAATAAAATTTGTTTTAAGTCATATTATCATAATTTTTACGTCATAAATGCTTGCATATTTCTAACATTTGTAGCTTAATAGAATCTGGGCATTATCTATTATTTTGACATTCAAGGTACGCGAAATTCAACTTACGGGAAAATTCGAGATACGGAGGGATATGTTTAGTAAACGAATTCACGAAACACGCGTTACCGATGTGTAGCCGCCGCCCAGCCGCAGGCGCACGAGCCCGTCGAGTCCAGACGGCGCATCTTGATGGCGCGAGCCGCCGCCGCCGCCGCTCCCGGCGGGGCTCGTGGGAACTTCTGGACCGGAGCGCGGTCGCCCTGCCCAGCACGTCGCCGCGTCCCTTCGCAGCGCGGCGCAGAGGCCAGCCGAGCCGCTGTCCGAGCCCCGGCCCCGCGATTTACAAGCCACCGCTCCACGCCGCTGCCCGAAACACACGCCAGGAAGCAGCACTGCCGCAGTCGGGTGCGCAACTGCAGTGGTGGCGTTAGGGACTTTCATTCTTCCCCTCCGGTGTAGTATACCTCATTTGACTACCGGTGATTGGCTATTAATGGAGGTGGCTGCTTTACTAATGTAATAAGTTTACTTGAAGCATAAATCTGTTTTAAAGGCTTTTATCCAGCCGATTCCCGGTTACTCATTGTGTGGGACGCATATTGGACCATACACTAGACACCAGCAAAATTTGCGGACTCCTCTGACCTGGGGTCAGCAGAACGCTAGGCCCTCCACGACAACACTGACTTGAGAGACAAGGGACAAACAACCCTGCTTGATGAGAGATTTAAACCCCCGACCCTTCTGACCGAAGCGCTGAATTAGTACACGTTCTTAGTCATTTCGGTCAGCCAGGTCGATGAAAGTCAAATATGAATGGGCTAATTGCTCTCCTTTAACATTTTTATAACCATAAATGACAAAATACTATTTAACAAGGTATTCAGGAGGATTTCACATTTCACAGACACTATCAAATCATACCCAACATTTATCGCTCATTCTGTTAGTCGATAAATTTTATTCCTGGCGGAATCAAATATGCAAACTACATTTGAAGATGCTAATCTTGTCCTGTAAATTATTTACATCAGGTCTGCCTGACGAAGGATTTAGTGAATGACCTTTAGGTCGGGTATGCTCAAGCAGCGTCCTCCGTGACTCACAGAAAGGAACCAAAACTTATCAAAACATAGGAATAATGTGAATTGGGATACACGGCGTTGTTGTTTCATTAAGAGATAATATTAATATCTGTTGTTACCTTAAACAGAAAGTAAACCCATTGTGACGTCAGCGACTCTGGATGTCATTATTCGAAGTAATCTGACAATGCGCCGTTTTATAGGAAGATATTAAATAAAAAGTGATCGCCATCACGCTTCCGCTCTTTCTTGTAAAAAAAGTTCAAAACCCTTGATGTGACCGCTTACTAAAGGTCAATCTACGAAATGTGCTTGGTCGCTTAATCAGGTAGCCGCTGAAAAGAGAAAATATGTTATGTCAAAATAAATCACCTAAAAAAAAGGCAGTAATGAAATTGACTGAATCGAGCTGACCGATTGAGTGTGTATGGGCATTTTTGTTTTACTCTTTCACTCTTTAAATTGTTAGTCCAGTTCCTAGCTGTCTATCACAAAAAAAACTAAGTTTTTCTCAACGGAAATATGTTTTTTGGAGTGCTGAATTCAAATTTGATGTTTGCCATCTTGAGAAAGGTCGGCTTTCCGGGGAGAAATTTCAAATACCTAAACTATTTTTTTTAACTTCAGAATTTGTTTTCTGACCAAATCCGCTTGTTGTAAAGTTTTATTAGCTGCTCGCACTTGCTGATGCACTTTAGTGCATTGCTCTGAGGCTTACAGACGTAGTAAATGCGAATGGCAACGGGGCTCGCAGCTGGAATTTCTTGACCGTCGCTGTCGAGAGGAAGCTAAGCGCAAATACCCTGCTTCAGCTATCCGCTAATAAACTGACGCTATTTCTTACGCTGCATAATAAATAGCAAAGAGAAAATTCTATTCCTCTGTAGAGATAGTGATTTGTATTCAACTGATATAGAGTTTCTGAATGGTGTGACATTATTAAGGTTACTGATTCATTGATTACAGTTTGAGAATTAAATATTGTAAATTTTAGTATTATTTTAGCTATTTATTCTTCTTGAATATAAATGAGTTATCGTCTTTTCAATAGTGCGCAGAGGTGCAATTCTTACGTGTGAATTTAAAATATGTATTCACATCATTGCAGATTTAGTGTGTTTTGTTCGACAATATTTCTGTACTAATAAAATAAATAAATATTATGTTTGCACATAGGCAGAAACAGACTTTTTTTGGTGTAGTGATCTATATGCGAGTTCATGTTTTCTTTATAAGGATTTTTTATTTAAGCTAAATATACTCGTGAAATGTATATTTACATGTTAATTCATAGTTTATTTATGAAGTTATCAATTGGTGTATTGAATGCCTTTCCTCAGAATAGAAATTTTGTAAGAACTATATTGTCTTCATATGTACTTTAAGCTTCGGGGAGGAGACTAACGCCAATCGGACATAGTAAGAAATATAGCCAAAAGTTATTACAGTGTTGAACTAACTTCCTTTGATTCCATTACTTTGGGCCCCCTCCGTGTTGGTTTCTTTTAGAAGCACCGCTATGCCCAGGGCTTCGATGTACAACGCACTTCTTCTGATTGAAAGATAGTGTAGAGTGTTTCCCGTCGAGATGACTATTGGGGTGATTAAGACCGGAAAGATAGTGCAAGTTAAAGAAAGTGGTGTTCCTTCGTCAAATCGCTGGAACGTTGAAGCGTTCTCCCTCAAGGAATCTCCCCAAGGGCAAGTCTTGCGTTTCCGACTGTTTTTCGCGAGGTGGGTGGTACTGTCGTGATTTGAGAAAGAGAGAGATAGAGAGAGAGATGGAGGAGACAGAGGGAGAGAGAAGGCGAGAAGAAAGAGGGAGAGAGGGAGAGAGAGGGAGAGAGAGGAGAGAGAGAGAGGGAGCGAGAGAGTGCGTGAGTGAGTACGTAAAAATAGAAAAAACGATGTAAGAAAAATCGATCGCAGTTTGGAACCAATTTACTGCAGTATTGCTCCAATATTCTCATTATATTTGTTTGTGAAACGACGTAAAACATTCTTTAGATAGCGCACAAGTGACAGACGAAAACCCAGATTACGCGAGGAAATTTACTTAGTAATCAACTAAGTAAAAAAATGAAAGATTGCCTGTGTACGTATTGTTCAGATTGACAGGGGGAGGTTTTTATTCTCTCCAGGTACTTCAACTATTTACGTTATTAGTTCTGTGCATGTATTTTGCACTATGATTGACCTCGGGAGACGCGCGCGAGGAACTTCAGTGCAAAACGGGGTCGGGTGAATGGGTAGGGTTAGGATTCATTCTAGGATTGGCGACTGCCAATGAGAATGCGCAATTCGAAACGCAGAGCGTAAATTGAAAGAGTAATTTCGAAAAAATGAGGGTCTATTACAGACAGCTCAAGTATCATTACCATTTTAGAAATGTTTGTTTGCGATGTTTGGCAATGTGAACCTAAAGCGAAATAGATATAACAGTATTATAATTGCTTGTAGAGCTAATACTTTATTTGCTTTGCGTCGATGTAATCGTAAATTAAGTGTACTACTATATATAAAATTGTTATATTCGACCTTTTTTCTTTGGTGATGTCAGCAATAAATTATTTTTCACTAACTTTGTTTAATTGACTTAACGGTTCCATCAATCTAAAACTCTTAACCTTAAAAAATCTGCTATAATTTACGGCTATAAAAAGCTAAATATTTTAAATTTCAAATCAACGAACACTATTCTTTCAAAATAGGTTACCACATCGTATAAAAATTAAAACATTTGCGCTCTATTTAACAAGAGACATTAATGTCGTTATTGCCCATAAAATATTGTAAACGAAGTTTTCTCTTTGGTATCTCTTAGTTTCGTAATGAAAATGGTCACAAAAGCTGAGCTGCAAATTATTACCCTTGACGGGATTATCTTTATTCCACTTATACAATCTCGATATGAGAGTCTGCTTTCGTTTGCTTGCATTTTATAACTGCTGCAATCATTGTAGAGACTATAAACTTCGCAGGTTGAAACATCATATTAATTAAAACTACATAACAACACATCATCTAGTGAGAATAAAAGATTTTTAGAAAGAATATGTGTTCATAGCACTTGACGTAAATTACTTTGTGTGCATATCAGTAACACATATGTCTTGGTCATCACTGCTTGGATACCAAGTAATATACCAATACTTAGTGCAATACGGAACTCGAAAAAGGTGTACTGAGATAGCTAAAGAAAATTAGGATTAAGGACCTGTATGTAAAGGTAAAGTGAAGCGAATAGGTGGGTCGTCTGATTGCAGGGAGTTGACGAATACAGTGTGCATAGGAAGGGTTTTGAACATCGCTATGATATCTATTCTCAACCAACTCGAGGGTCCTATACCATTGCGATGCGTGGGTTCTCGTAAAATTATGGCTCATCCGCGCTAATTCGCATAATGTGCTCATGTGTGTCGAACCTATGGGTTTTAGATTATGAAGTGAAATTGCAAGGTTCATTAGTTCGAGGCATACATTGGAACTGAGCGAGGTGGCCGAGTGGTTAAGGCGTTGGACCTGCCTAATCCAATTTGTGCTTCATGCCACGTCGCAAAACATATCTCGTGTGGGTTTTTCGACATCGCATCTCGATACGGAATGGTGTTTAGTGTGTGGAGAGCATTTGGGGCGCATATCTCACACGCGCAGTGCGAGCACATTGGATTAGCGAGAACAGGGTCGCAACGCTTAATGCAACTCGCGCATCGCTCGTAAATTCAATGATGAGCACTGCATGATCACGTTGCAGATTCACATATCATATCTGAAGACGCTAGATAAAATGTCGTACGTGTCGACGAGGGGGAGTTCGGAACCAGCGTGTGCTAGAGCACATTGTGATGGAGCAGTCAAACGCTTCCTTAACCACTCGGCTCACTCGTCAAATCAAATGTGCTCGTCTGCACATTTGCCCCTTTGGCAAGATTTCACTGTCAAATTAGTACTATAGATCTCGCTATTGGTGGGTCGACAACACTTTCGAACGAGGTAATGGGATTCGAACACGCGTCGACAGTATGCAACATTGGATTTAGGCAGTCCAACTGCCTTAACGTCACTTCGCCATCTCGAATTTCCATAAGATGCGGCTTGTTTCAATTTCATGTGTCAAGGATAGTCCATATTCTATATTCAGGTGCTTAGTTCTACCTTTATGGGATATGTCAACAAGAAGCTAATTCGACTTGTTTGAGGTTTTTATGGGATTTATGCTCACTGAATCGTCTCACATCTGCGTGTCGTCACTATAATGGATCTAGCAATTTATTCTTCCACGCCAAGGGCAGAAATAATACGCTCTATACTCTCAGAGATCTTCTATGTTATTCTCGTACTGTTTTACTTATGCTTGATGGTCTCATGTATCTCGCCTTTGTATAACACGTTCTGAACTGGCTTTTACAGCTGCTCTCTGATTAGTCATATTTTATATAAAGGCATTGTGTCTGAGAGATGTTATGTAGCCAAAGCGACGTGCAGTAGCTACATAATGAGATTTAGAGAGTCTACGCACATACCGTCCTTAATCGAGAACTCGTGTCATACCATGTGCGATCGTATACTATCAAGATGGACTCTATTCTCCGCGTCAAGGCGCTAATCGTCATACCTATAAGTCAGATTCGTCTATTCACTAGATACTTAATCTATTGATCGAATCGAGTGATGGTGATTCGAACAAACTACGCGTGCAGAGCACTAATGGATAGACAGTTGAAAACATACGCACTTACAACATCGACCACTCGATCATATCCATGTGCACTGCACATAATCATATAAGCAATACAAATACATATGATAGAAACACTCATGAGATAGAGGAAAAGGCATAGAACGAGAGATGGGATTCGAACCAAACTGAGTGAGATCAAGCGATAGAGACCCTTGGTATTAGAGATAACAATACGTTTAAAGTAATGCGGCATCAGTCAACGTCTCAAATCATAATTGGTTCTCTGTGTTAACTGCACATCATGTTGACGTGTGCAGAATGGTTTTTAATCTCTTTCATATTCATCAGAAGATGTGGCGTCATAGTCACTACATATATTGACACTTCAGGAACGAGATAGGATATCGTTGGGTATTGAGACATGCTGTGCAGAAGCACTTGGTAGCAGCTTTTCAACTCTATAAAGGGCGTCTCATGAAGCTAATCCTCGTGATTACGATATTGCGGCTGTCTACTTCATGTGCAGTCATAAGATAGTTCTATAGCATGTGCAATAAGAGCATACGTCGATCTCAGAAGGTCACATGGGATTAAACAAGAAGACCCATTCTAGTGAAGAAAATATGCAGATTGCATTCGATGGATATGCACCAAAGAAGAACAATGTGGCTCGCACATATACCGAACCTTTTATAACTATTGCGGTCCACAGTCGTCCGTTTTAAACTATCCTGATGTGCTTACTCATCGGAGTATACACTGCGATCCGATACACAAGCCTAAATGATAGAGTCTAATTCAGCATCAATACAATAGCAAATCGCGAGGTATGTGATATACGATGTACTCCACGCGTGCAGTAGCACATTGGTTTTTGCAGTCTCAATCGCCTTACTACGATCTGTCACGAATTGGCCTACACATCGCAAGTACGATATACATATTGCGGTAGCAAGCTAGGTAACATTTGCATCTTACGCTGAGGGCTGTCCTAGTATAGCAGAGCCTGCATTCATTATATCGTATACGACTTCATTCACTACAATTCACTTCAGACAGTTAGGCGTGCATCGTGCGGATTGTGCAAGGACATCTGCAGCGATCAGTCTAGCAATCATTGGCGTTCGACCACAGTCTTCACGAAAACGCATTAGATACCGGCATCTAACCGCGGCCATACAGCTCGCTCAATTTCAATGTCGCGCTTGCACACTCCTCTTGTTTCTTAGCATCTGCAGTTTCCTTCAGGGCTGGGCCTCGATACTCCCGAGCGGTGTCAACTGCATAAGTGGCAAAATAACAAAAATGCACAGAATAATATGTAATATAGTTGAGTAACCGAGGGAGAGAAATGGATAAACCTCCCCTGTCAGTCGCAATCGCCTAACAGAACGTGCAGACGCTCACATTCGGATTGGACGCATATCTCAACGCCTTTAACATTTCTCTGGATTTCCACTCTAGGTTCCGTATATATATCGTATAGTTGCATACTTATTCTCGCTCGCTAGTTTACCTGTCGTCTAGTCTGTCACATTGTGCGCATATACTATGTCTATTCAGAATTGATGATAGCTGTGACGCGAGTGATGGCGGTTTCACTACAAGCAATCACACTAGCGATGAGAATACTTAGGGAGCACATTGGATTAGCATGATATTCCAACTCGTCCATAACTCGGACGCATGCGATTTTGTCTTGAGCAATCGTTCTGCTTGCGTCTAAATACTTATTAGGGCGATACTAGGCTCTCATTCATCCGTAATCCACGTATCTATCACTTTTCAAGTGTCTATGTCATGATCAAATCATGTGCGATGAGGATCGTGCGGGTGATTCGAAAGACGCGTGCGAGAAGCAAACATTGGATTAGGCAGTCCAACGCCTTAACCAGCTCGGCACCTCGTTCCATTCAATGTGGCTGCACATCCTGTGCAATTCACTTCATATTCTAAGGACCCACATGTCAGCAAAACACTTCGACGAGGATGGTAGATTCGAACCTACAGTCGCAGAGCACAATTGGCATAGCATGTCAACGCCTTAAATCGCGCGAACCTCGTCCTTTACTATCGAAGGCTATTTCCGTTACGTCATACTAGGGGGAAGTGTCTATCATATAAGCATGTGAGAGGATGGGATTCGAAACCCACGGGTGCAGAGCAATTGGATTAGCATTCCAACGCCTTAACCACTCGGCCATGTCGTTTATTTTCGATGGCTCATTTCTCCGTAACCGTCATACCTAAGTGTCAATTCATATAACATGCTCGAGACGAGGATGGGATTCGAACCAGCGTGCAAGAGCACATTGGATTAGCAAAAGTCCAACGCGTTATCCATCGGCCACCTCGTCATTCAATGCGGCTTGCACATTCTTGCAGTTCACGTTCGTATCTAAAGACGCCATGTCAAAAAACACTTCGACGAGGATGGGGTTCAACCATAGCCGTTGCAGAGCACATTGGATTAGAGTCCAAGCGCCTTAACCCACTCGGAGCTCGTCATTAAATGCCGGCGCGCACATTCTTAGCGTTCACTTCTATCTAAGACCCATGTCACACAAACACTTCGACGTTGATAGGATTCGAACGCACGCGTGCAGAAGAAAAAGCAACATTGGATAGCAGTCCAACGGCTTATCCACTCTGCCACGCTCGTACTTACTCTGTCGGCTATTCTCCGTTCCGTCATTCATTAAGTGTCTATTCATATAAACATGTGACGAGGATGGGATTTCGAACCACGCGTGCAAGAGCACATTGGATAGCACTCAACGCTTAACACTCGCACCTCGTTCTTCAATGCGGCTGCACATTCTTTGCAGTTTCACTTCATATCTTAAGACCCATTCAGCAAAACACTTCGTCGAGGATGGGATTCGATTATGTACAGAGAGGCCACATTTTGG
This sequence comes from Gryllus bimaculatus, assembly GCA_017312745.1. NCBI lineage: Eukaryota > Metazoa > Arthropoda > Insecta > Orthoptera > Gryllidae > Gryllus > Gryllus bimaculatus. The sequence continues at coordinate 47,367 of BOPP01000533.1, read as the reverse complement.
ACTAAATATGTTTCGTGACTTAACGGATTATAATGAGCTTCCTGAGTCTGTACCTTGCAAAAGTAACTGTTTTGGAAGTGTAACGTTTTGTTAAATGTTTTTGGAAATGTAATACACAGTTTAATGGGTACAGTAAAAGCACGACCAATACAACGGTTCTCTCATGTAAATGAAGTTGTTTTAAAAAACATGCACTCGCTCCCTATCATCACCGGAAAGAAGGGTTTCAAGACATTTATCAGTCTGGGGTTCCAAAGAACTGGCAGTAGACGTGCGCAGATAAGATTTCCTCCCCCATATGTACATAGGGTTTTTTACTGTTTTTTAGAAACAAATCTTAAATCTAAAGAGCTGCAATTGCCTGACACTATTCTATCGAAAATGTTGGTTTGTAGTTAAAAGAAAACTTATGAATAGAAGGCAATAAACCAGCTCATAAACAACTCAATTGTATCTCGCAAAATGACTCCAAATTGTAAGAATGGATTACAATTTCAACGTAACTTCAGTAAAAATTATTTAATCCATGAAATGTTTTATAAACATTAGAACGCCTCTGTAACAGAGTGTGTCAATATCTGCAGTTGCAAAAAACATTTTGACTAATTCAATAACTCTAGTCTTGGCCTCTTTAAGTGTAGTGTGTGTGAGTAAGGGGTGAGAATATGAAAAGGGAGAGTAAAGACTAACACAAGGGTACTGCTTTCCGCCATTCTCCTATTATTGACATAGATATAAGAAAACTACCGATCCGAGCAGACAGTCGTTAGAATCCAGACAAGCCCGGATTTTTCGCAACCAATATATCTCGGCCACCAGCCGTTCATCGCCTAGCAGGAACGTCTAAGCTCAGCCCATTTGTGGTAGTGTGTAATGCAAGGTAATGGTGTGT
>BOPP01000533.1:11173-25648 GCA_017312745.1 Gryllus bimaculatus | reverse complement strand
AATGTCGCCGCCTAATAATTTTACAGAGTGCCAGTACAATGACATCAGTGCTTCCTTCATTTTTCCCTAGCCACCAGCGGGGCGCCGCCCCAGCCGGGATAAGCTCTAAGCTCCCGACCTGTCTCCCGACATGTGTGGTAGTCTAGTGTACGTATGTCAGTGTGTGAACGTAAGGAATGAATAAGGTTCAAGGAAGAAGAAGGATAAATTGCACGCGGTCAGTGGCGCGTTTGTTAGAGTATTGCTCAGACATTTGCCTGGTGTTAGTCGGAAAATTCATTAGAGCAGCCGGCCGCTAGAATTCTCTCCCGCACAGAGGTTGAATAGCTGACAAGATAGTGACGAAAATCCTACTACTGTGGGAACTGTAAACCTAGGACTTCCCGGACAGAGGCACTGCAGTGATAAGTTGATGCCCTGAGCTACCACAGCAGATTTGCGACTTGTCAACGAGTCAGCTAGGAAAATTGAGATTTTTCGTCTCTTCTAGAGATTTTAATCGAACGGCGAAGTACAATAAAACATAATATTGTATATATAATAAGTATTATATAATAACTGCTAGTAATAATAATAATAATAATAATAATAATAATAATAATAATAATATCTATTTTAAAGTTGATCACCCGATTTAGGCAATTCTTTGAATTTCCAGTTTTCTTCCAGTATTTGTAACTTAAGGCGGCTTACTGTTATCAAACCCCAAAAGCCTCAGTTACATGTACGTATTGTTTAATGTTCTGTTAAAAAAGCTGAATAGTCCGGGACATCGTAAAAATACGGTGATGCGCCGTACTAGACCCACGCGCAAGATTTTCCACCCCTCGTTCGTTGCAACCGATTACAACAGCAACATGTTCCGCGTGCACTCATTTGCATCGCATAGTCATGATAATGCACGAATCCCTCCGAGTGCGCATGAATGCGCGCGTATGAGTCTAAACTGAAGTTAGAACCTCCTTGTTGCATATTCGGTGCGTTCGTGGGTCGCCATTTGTTTTTAATGAAATTAAATATTCCGCTTTTAGGCTTCGTTCTCGCGCTTCTTCGTAATTTCATCGTTTCTAAAGCACCTGCTAGCTTTATTCGGCTTTCTTTTCTGACGATTTCCGTATTCCATTTCGCTTCGCCTGGTTACAATTCAAGTCTCATTTCCCTTTCAAATGATTTCGACAACAAATGTGGCAATGAACTTTTGGTGAGGCGATGAATGAAAGAATTTGACTCCTTTACTGCTCGTTGTTGTTGATAGGTATTTTGCAACGGTTCTCTCACAGCGTGAAGCGAAAGGTGATTTGTATACCTGTGCCGGGGTGTGATAGAAGAGTTGGAGAAATCCGGAGACAAGCGAGACACAGAGAGTTAAGAAACATAACGAATGTTAAGTGAACAGAAAGACAGATGAAAGGAAAAGGGTTCAGAAAATGATAAACAGATGTAGGAGAACACAATGAATTTCTTATTCACCTCCAGATGAAGGAAGCGAATTTGCTTCTTTCATCGCGTCCAGGTAATGCTGCACTCGAGATCACGATGCACCAACCCAATCGAGATTGCCTCTTGGATCCCACGACCAAGCGGCAAGTTTTCTTTTTGGCCTGGTGTCTTGTAATTTGAAGAAGCGATTGCCGATATTCTCACTGCTGGGAATTGGGAACATCACTTTTGCTTTCTGCGATTGTCAGGAAAATGTGAAACAAAAGAATTGGGATTGAGTGAAATCTGATCTTTTAATGCACTTGTTTTTTATTCAATTCAATAGAAATCTTTTTGCAAGACAGTACTGAGTAGATCCAGTGGAATGATTTCTACATAGAAATAACTAAAAAGAGACACTTTTTATTTTGAGAGAAAAGTACCATGCAAAATAATAACAAGTATGTTACAGTTTCCATCATGACAATTGAATTATCAGTATAGAGTAAAATGTAGACTTCATTTAATATGTGTATAGAGTAGGTAATGGTTAATTCACAAATTTATCTTTCTGATTCTAGAAAATAAATTAGGAATTTATATACGAGTATTTAAACTTTTGAAACAACAGTAGATGCAGAAGAAACTTATTTTCATGGGTAATTATTTTTTCAATCCAAGGCTACACATTAAAATCAATTGTTGCTTAGTAAATGAAAGTAAGAGTTTAAGTGAAATCTCTAAATTTTGCTTGAATGTTAAACGATAACAAACCTCTGTTTTTAAGAGTTTGTTGAGTAAGTGACGTAAAATTTTACTCATTAAAATATATGTAAATGAGTTTTCGTAATACTCAACTGTTGTATCTACTTAACGCAATCAGACACAGGATCAAAAATCCCCTTTAAATGACCTGAAATCGTTAAGAACTGAACAATTCCCCATTCAATAAAAAAAATTAAAACAAATGCAGCTAAACATGGCGAGTGAATACATTTATTCAAATAATTGATATTTCTTGTTCAAGATTTTATTCTTGTAAGATGGTATTACAAAAATTATTGAACGGCATACGGCCAATAACACAACTAACAGACTCCGTTGGTTATACACATTTCAACAGCGTCTATTATTCGCTGTGTATCGGACTAAATATGTCATTAAGTTTCCTCACATTCCTCGAGTGGCTCATGAACAGTGTGCTAGTTTTCCGTGGTGCGATTCCGTGATCGATTCCCGATCAGGACAGAAATAAAGCTGTAGTTCTCTAATATAAATCTTTAGTATCTAGAAGTGTTTGACTTTAGAAAAGCGCAGACAGGTCAAGCGAGGTACGGTGATGGGAATTCGTCATGTACGTCATTTGCCTCACTTGTCCCTAGATATGGATATTAAATAAAATCATGGCCCGGGCCTGGGAGATGGCAAAAGTCGGATTAATTCGACTAAAAATTCCAAATAAATACGTTGTTAATAACTGCTGTCACTGACATAAAATTCTGGGCAGCAAGTTAATGTTTTGAATCATTGTATAGTAAATTAGTTGTTTATTTTAAAACAACGAAATGATACAGAGTTTAGAGAGTTTCAATTGATAAAGATTAATCTCAAGTGGTTGATTTAATCTTCTTGCGTAACAATAAGGCCCTGATATGAACAACAAGGAAGCAATTCCACTATTTGAAGAATGTGTCCAATGCCATAGCGGCTTACTCATCGCATACATGATTACTAATTAAGTTTGAAAATAAGTATTCATTTGATGCTCCTTTGTTCCCTCGTGCGCTGCTCATATCACTCCATCTCTATTGAGCACCTTGCTTCTACCTGAAAGACCTATCATTTCTTCCTCTTACCGCTTGTGAATGAATTATGAGATCAGTTGATAGCGGAGCTATTCATGAATAACGGAAACTTTACAACACGCTTTCTTGTATCTCTGAGTTAAAACATGGCTAACTATTCAGTACCCATATTACTTTCAATTTCTGTCAGTGTTCTGTATACAATTTCATTAACAAATGCAAACATGTTGACCGCAGTGCAACCGAAAACAAGCTTGTGGAATTTCTATGGACGTAAAGAAGTCTAGACAGGAAATGTTTCAATAAATACGACCCTGAAGAAAATTGTGCAAGGAAAAATAAAACACTGTTGGTACTTGAGAATAGGGATGTTTATATGGTTGCAATGATAATTAACAAATATTTTTTAAAAATACAGTAAACCCTCGGTTACACGAATTCCAAGGGACTGAAATAATTGGTGTTCGTGTTATCCCATACTATGACCTTATTACTACATTTCTTCGGCGAGACCTAAATTTTGTTCGTTTTACGAGTTCATGCTAACTAAGGTTTACTGTATTAAAGTGCATAACTATTTTATTAAATATTCCATTTTTGATATTTTATAGCATTTGCGCAATTAACACATTTTGTCAAGCAATAACGTTCACTTTCTGCGATATTAATGATTCGCTTACAATCCATAGTTTCTAAACTTTTTTCTTTAACATTATTTCATTCCAGCACAGATGATATTTTGCAATACTCTTTGCATTGAATTGTTTGAATATAGTATACTTAATTGAAAAACTTAATTTTTACTTTATTGGAGTGAGCTTATGACCGAATCCAAACTTCAATCAATGTTCACGAAATTGAATTGGGCGTAGATTGAAATTAACCAAATTGATTATAATTTTAAATCTATTTCCCATTTTTCAGGCCCCAAAAGACATAAATGTGAAAAACATTCAAAAATAAAAAAAGTCAAAGATTGCGTAAAAGAGCTAATCTTCAAAGACCATTTCGCATCTTTTCCATTTAGTTGCTCTTCTACTTAATAACTCAGTTTTAAATCGCATTATTTCTTGATATTCGCCTCCAAGTCAGAGATTATTTCTACCATCTTTCATCATCATCAGATTTAGTGCGTAAAACGATGTTGACAATCCTCAATTGACGCATTATCTCGACAGGGTAGGCCACACAACAAAGGACACACAAATTTCAACGCATAAAGATGCAACAAAAAAAGGGCTGACAAAAAAACTAAGCTGCTTAACAAACGTCATGCAAAAAGCTTTCGCACTTTTTCCTCTAAGAAAAAAACCAGAGCGTCGTCGGCCAAATAGAAAAACCAAGCTTAAAAAACACAAATGGAAGAAAATAAAAAAGAGAAAAAATGATAGGCTACCCGCTGGGCGGACGCAGCGTCGTCGACAGATGCCCAGGACCTAAAACAAAGCAAATTCACGACCCGCAGCTGCCACATCTGACCACGCGGTAACTCAACCCTTTCCCAACCAACCAACCAACCCTTCGCGCGATTCGGCAGGGCCCGTCAGCCCGGTATACCTGTGCGAAAAAAGTCAACTCATAAAAAACGCCGGCCAGGCCCCCCAAGACCTACCCCTATCCGGAGGGGTGGAACCCTCCCCTTTTTTTCAACACACACACCTTTCCGCCGACCTTTGCAGTCCGGAAGGGCCTAAGGGCAACGTATTTTTTTCCCTCTCCGACGGCGTCTTCCTACCCCCTTCCTGCCGTTTTCAACCCCTAGCGTTCCCCCTCTACTGCTCCCGTCAACCGCTTTCAACTATTTATTTTTTCTTAATGGCCCGCCGTGTGTTTAGAAATGAAAGTATATCGTTAGACATGCACGTTCGGGGTTGTGTGCGCGCGGGCGCGCGTGTGTGTGTATCGGCGTACCCCAAGGATCCCTTCGCCGACCAATAGCATACGGTCGCCGCCAGGACAAGGGATGACGGATACTGGCCAGGCGAGGGGTGGCTGTTTTTTATGCTCGGGGACAGGGTGGGACGTGGGTCGCTGCTTGTGAAAGGCAGGGTTGAAAAAAGAACCGGGTCTTATTATATTTTTTTTAGAGGTTGTTCAATGGGCCTAATTCGGATCGTGGCCATTTCGTAGCGTCTGCGTGCTGGTCGCGAGGAGTGAAAGGGATTCGATGGTCGAGAATGGACCAACTGTGCCCAGGTTGTTGAAGCTGGTTGGATCACGAAGAGAATGTTTCTGATGTGATATGTGTTGTGATGGAATTTACATTCGTTTCAGTAAAATGCGCTGCTGGGTTTCGTTCTCCAGTTTCTTTTCTCAGCGTGATTATGTATATCACTCTCGTTCAACAAATATTACTGAGAAGAATTGTTTTCAATAGGTAATCAGAGAATTTTATATCAGACAAGAGACTTAATTTCTTTTTCTATAATTATCGTCATGATTTAATAATAATAATAATAATAATAATAATAATACTTCAATAATAAATGGACAAAAGAACTATTACATTTGATATGGAAATTAACGAATAAACTTGGTACACGAAAATGAGGCAACAATGATTTCGGAGACATGTATTGTATTTCAGCCAGGAAAGTTTACTGTATTATAGTGCTAAAAATGTTCAATTTTTGCGGCTTAGCCATTATTAAAAGCTGTTGGACACAAAATACCATAGGAATGTCTTGTATTTTGACAACAAACTATTGAGAGAAAGAATAAAATAAAGACTTTCTTGGAAAAAAATATTGAATACTTTAATGAAGTTGGGATCAGATAATCTTATGTTCACATGTCCAAAATTAAAATATTACTACATACACAGACCACCCACTTGCAGTTTACGTCTCTGTAAATACTATTAAATGTTGACAACAAATTGCAGTGTAATTATTGTATACATTCATTTAAGTAATTAGTATGTTACAGGCAAATGTTGACTTACAATATAATTTTAGTCTGAAATGACATATGATTATATGCTCCCATGTACATCACTTGTATACCATTCCTAGAGCAAACTCGTGAGTTGTTGCATCATGATCATTCATACGAAACTCAGAGTAGCAAAAGGCGCTTTACGAAAGAATCGCATATTAGCAAGAAAGGACTTACAAACTACTACTAACTAAAACTACTACTAAACTACTACTAAAACTAGTGGTGCTGAAACAGAATAAACTTCCTCCCCCGTTTTTTCCGCAAAATTACGCGGAAAGTTCTCAAATATTCAAGAAATTGTACTTTATTTCAATATCTATCTTTAAGGAACAGATTTCTTTTAATGAAAAAATCTCTATATTTGGTGTTTTAGTTGTAGGAGGACTCTGCATAAATTTTGAACTTTTGCAAATTTCGAAAAATCAAGGTAATCAACGAACATGAGAACTGCACTTTAAACGTCCTTCACATTATCCAACAAGAAACATTAGTCAAGAACACTGGCGCTATCTTTTTGAAAGTTTGGAAAATGTGGCTTCATGTAAAGAAGCTCACAAAATTAAAATATCGGTTTCAAATCAAGGGGAATTCATCAGGCAGATCGATTGGAAAATATCAATTTTATAATATTGTCGATTTCATCTTACCAATACTTATTTAATAATAATGAACGTGTATGTGCCTTTTTAGTTTAAAAAAGGAATGTTAGTAAGAGATGTCTTTACTAACAAACAGACAATATACAGTATAGTGCACATTTGCATCCAAAAAAAAATTACCAGAATTAATTTTATTGACATAAAATATTCCAAAAAAGTCTTGAATTCTTGCAGCGTTGTAAAAGTAGGAGTTCAGTATTCGACCAATTTAATGATTATTAGTTGTATTAATTCTATAGTGATAATGAATGAATAGCAGGAGAGTTGTGTCTTATAAATTGTTACTAAAATTTCCTTACTAACGAACAAATCGCGTGAAGTACCCTCATAATTCATATATAACGCATTTTTAGCAGAAAAGATTTTAGTGACTGAAACTTAACATGTACCTGTTGAAGGAAACTCTCCGAGGAAATGTATTATTGCGTCATGGCCATCCGTACAATCTAGGAGGTTCCAGACGCTGTACGAAGGCATTGCATCTTCGCAAGAAAGGACCACGAGAAAAGATCGACGGTTGGGGCTGGGCCTCAGGGGTTGTGGAAGGGTAGGTGGCCAGGTGTCTGCAGCGAAGATTAGACGCTGCCAGCGGGCTGCCAAAGGCCTCAGCCCACCACTTTCTACAGGTTCCCGACCTGAAAGGCTTCTACGGAATTCGCGAAAGAAACTTTGTTAACAAAAAAGCCACCTACCTGGGGTGGGATCTGATAAAAGAGCCGATGAAAAGGTGTGTTCGGAGTGGGGTCACTGCAGGGTCAAAGTTGCACGAGCGAGGGGTCTTGCAAGAAAAAGATCTGAACGAACTGAAACTATCGAAAACTTATTTTTCTCAACTCGATATTTCGAATATTGAGACGTTTTAAGACGACAAAAGGTATTTCTGTTTGGTCTCCGTTTCTTTTGCCAATTGTGTAGAAGCAAAAAATACCTGTACCTGTTCAAGAAAATTATAGAAATACAATATATGTTAACAACTGCTCTAACAATCAAAAGAAAGCAAAGGAATCAAGCTATTACTTTCATCTATTCACATAATGTGTAGCAATAGGGGATTTGGGGAGCTTTCAAAACTAAGACCATACCGATGGGTTTTTTAAATGAATTAGTAACTATTTCATCAGAAAATTGTGCTGCTTCAAACTAGGCAAATCTGACTATTTTCAAATACAGGAAATTATCTACAAATTTGTAAATTAACGATAGGGCCTCTACCTCATTATTTAATTTCTGATAATTATTTTATGGAAAACTAATATTAAAGGAAACATCATTAATTAAGTTAGTTATTACTTGTTATTTAATAATCGATGATAAGTATTTATTATTATATTAAGTGATTTGATTTAATTAAAATTATACAAGCTTGAAGAATTCATTTTTTTATTTTTTTTTAATTTGTCCCAGCACTAGATTATGTGATACAAGAACAATAAACAATGTACTTATTTTGTACTACTAGGATATAAAATGATAGTTTGTAACATCTTTCCTTAGCATATTTTTTAAACTTTATATACTTTTGCCTACAGAGACTTTATTAGGGTATTTTTTATTATTTCACCTTTCTTCTTCCTGTATTTCTTTTTAATAACAACTAAGTGAATGGTCGTTATGGATGATCATTAAAAACAATTATTTAGAATTGTGTTGTATTAGAATGGCGTATATTGTCATTTCATTTTGTTAATTGGGTAGATTCCAAATATATGACCTAATGCGAGACTATTCATGAAAATTAAGTACGTTTTTCCCACACGTGTCGATTCATTTCTCAGTGACTATGATGTATTAGCGAATGAGCAGATCTCCCTTTGTTTATATCAGATACTAGTAAATATTACAAGCGACCTAACATATTTCAGTTGAGTATCTTTTTATGTCGATCTCTCTCCTCTCTTTCTTCTGTAAGATTTAACTCTGAATTTCGCCACTAGGAACCGCTACGCTGCAGCCAGGGTTTGGAGTTCTGATTTGGCTTTCCTTGTTGGTGAGTAGTATTCCAGATCGACAAGCCTTTTGGTCCAAGTTATTGAACTCGAATAGAAACATTATCAAAATAGAGAAAAAATGTTAGGGTAAATTAGATTAAGCAACCTGAAAATTAAAAATACGTTATGTTTCATGTGATTGAACAAGTAATACAGACATTTAGTAAAGAAAGAAACACATTCACGAAGAAAACAGAATATATTCAAGATTTTAACAAATGGTCCTAATTGAAAAAAATGCATACTTTATAATAAATACCCAATAAAAATGTCCGTCAACAATTAAAAGTTTGTAATAAATTGCTATAGTAAAACAATCATCTTTCACTTCCACCTTTAACATGAATCTGGCAAGTTCGAACAACTGATTCTTGCGCTCTTAGGATATATTTGTTTTGAATGTTAGTGAATAGACCCAATATTTTCGGTGAATAAAAAACTTTGTTGAATTTTTAAATATATATTTTTTCAAGTCAAGTTACTGACTTTCATGTATTACAGATTTTTAAAATGTACATTTCCAAAGCGTGTTTTACTCGAACATACTCCTCTGAAATTAATAAAATCTGAATTTAAAATATAATAGATATAACGTAAGTAAATTAGTAGGAAGTACAACATTGGATCTCAGCATCTTTTCTGTATATATCGTATTTGGTGAACTACCATGACATTAGCCCAACACAGTTATATAATGAAATGCATTAATTTTAAGTTATTCTACAAATGATACACATTGCACACAGACATGAATCCATGTTTCATGAAGAATTACTAGTCTACAGCGGAAACCACTCACTTTCACTTACGAACTCAAAAAATACACGAACGAACGAAAAATCGAACACGTCTTCTTCAAAAAGTTGTTTTGAGTTAAAGCAAGATTATACAGAGTGAGCGAAACGTACATGGTTCAGTTTTCGGAGCAAGACAGACAGGGGTTGATTCAGAAAATATTTGAGGAGGAAACAAATTTTAGTTGAGACCCCCATAGATATTTTTGAAATAGTAATATATATCATTGTTAGGATAAAATAAAAATACGGACGTGTGTGTACTCGCAATGGAAATACTGCTTTTGATTTTGATTAAGTGATGTTTGCGAGAACGTAAACCGTTAAAGACATTAGTGCCGTAAGTATTGATGTATCCCGGGAGGTGGTGGTGATTCTTATTACGTGGATGGTGACATTTGCCCCCCAACCTAAACAAGTTGTGGGGTTTGGGTTTCCCTCTCCAAATAACACCAGCGGATCACCGCCCCAACCGGAAAAGCCATAACCTCTCGCTTGGCCTCCAGACATGTGTGGTGGTGTAGTGCTTGTAATCAAGGGATGAGGAAGGAAATATCGCGCGCGGTCCGTGGCCCGTTTGTTAGGTACTGCTCCGGTATTCGGCTGGTTGATTTGGTTGATCGGAGAAACCACGTACATCTACCTATCAGAGCAGCCTACTGCAGAGCAGAATTCTCCTCCAGACAACATAACAACCGAGATGTGTTGTTAGTGTGAAAAATTCTGGTACCTTCAGAACTGCAACCTTAAGACCTCCCGATCAGAATCGGACAGACTCAAAGACACTGACAAAGTTATTTCTGAGCTAAACACAGAACGCGATGAGATCCGCGTAAGGTAGTTTTTTAATAACCGGAGAGCGGCGATGTGCCTGGAAGCAGCCGCCGTGCCGGGGGGCGATGGCGGCGCCGGCGGCGGCGGAAGGGGTGAGAGCGATGGAGGGGGGAGGGCACGCACGCGTGCGGGCCATCCGTCACTGAGCCTCCCGCCGCCCGAAGGCAGAAACAGTGGGGCGCGCGGGGGTAAATACTGGCGGCCGGCTGCGACCCTTGTCTCAAGGCCACGCCCCCGCACACGCCGCCGGCGCCGCCGCCAGACAACCGACCCTGCGCGGGCGTCGCGGACGCACCCGCCATGCGGCGCTCCGCTGCCCCGCCGCCCAGCTGCCTCGAGTTCTTCAATCTTTCGCTAATATCCAACCCTACACGAAAAAAATTTAGGAATAAAATCCGCCCCGCAGTCACTATCACCGCCCCTCCACCCCTAGCCACCTAGTTCCACTAATATCACTGCGGTGTCTCTGACTGGGAGGTCATAAGGTTCCAGTCCTGATAACGGCAGGATTTCCGACACTAGCTAAATGGCTACAGTCGCTGTCTAAGGGAGAATTCTAACGGTCCGTTGCTCTGATCGGTATTTTCCCCCGAGTCTAGGGCTCGGGTCCCGACGGTGGCAGGAATTCTGACACTAGCTAGTCGCTGTGTTGGGGAGAATTGTAGCGGCCGCTTGCTCTGATCGGGAGTTTCCCCTGGGTTCCCCTATTAAACACCAGGTAAATGCCGGAACAGTACCCTAAAATAAAGGGGCCATGGACCGCTCGCGATCTTTCCTTCCTCTGCCTTAACATGTTCTCACCTCAAATAGTAACCCTTACATGCAGTGCACTACCACACATGTGTGGTGACCAGTCGCAAGTTCAGACCTTGTCTCGGCTGCGACGAGGTTGAACATATGGAGGACGTGTAGGTCAGCGCTTGATCTCGCCATCCAACAGGGGAGGAACACAGCCCCCATTTCGTAATAAAACATACACTGCATTACCCAGACTAACGACCTAGGCAGTTGACGTGCCCGGAAACCATGAATCAAACAACATTGCTTTGGATGCCTCCGCCTCTGTCGCCTCGGGGACCGCTGCGTGTCGCCGCCCCGCCACACTCTCCTCCTCGTCGCTTCCGGCGCTCCACCCCCGCGATCATCCTTACTTCAAGGCTCCCACAGGCCGGCGAGGCAAATCCGTAGCGGGTGCGACGAGGAAAGTTCCATTCTCAATTGTAACTCACCGTTTGGTGAGTTTTCCCCATCCGAGAAACAGAGGTGAGGGGGAACTCGAGACAGCGGAGAGCAAAGACTCCCGAAGGCGAGAGGACTTCCATGAAATTCGAGTGGCCGCGGAAAAAACGCGTCAGACTTGCGATACAAAATCCGCCGCGGATTAAACGCTGCAAATCCGTTGCCGTGTAGTTCTGAACGTGCTTATAAGCCAATATGTGACGCAAAACTTCCGCTGCGGCGGAACTCGACACAGCGGAGAGGAAAGACTCCCGAAGGCGAGGGGACTTCCATGAAATTCGAGTGGCAACGGAAAAAACGCGTCAGACTGCGATACAAAATCCGCCGCGGATTAAACGCTGTCAATCCGCTGCCGCGCAGTTCTGAACGTGCTCATAAGTCACCACGTGACGCGAAATTTCCGCTGTGGCCATTCCGCGTAGACTGCGAATCTTCCGCGCCGGTCTGTGAGAGCCTTCAGGTGGTATTCGAATTCCCTATCTCCACGTACCTTGTACTTGGGCGCAGCGCCCCAAAACACATGCGTTACCGGTGCAACATTTTTCTAGTGGCACTTCCTTGCTCGTGGCTTCGCTTCCCGTTCCACAAGAACAGAATAATCTATTTTGTTGATTTTCTGCAATTACGAAAAGTCGTTCAATATCTCTATCAAATACGTTTTAAATTCAACAGAACAAACATTTTTTATAAAAAGTACGAAGCTGGATGAATACTACATCTGTAGTCATATCTACAGTAACCATCTGTTTGCGTCATTGAGTATTATTATTATTATTATTATTATTATTATTATTATTATTATTATTATTGATGATGATGATGGTGTTACTGATTTATCCTGTGTTGTGACATTTGATTTTCGAAAGTAGAAGCTTTTCTGCGAATAACGGGGAATGTTACTGTTTATGAATTTTAGAGGATAAGCAGAAGCATTACTTCCTCTCGTCAATTTTAATAGTAGACTGGTAAGATAGTTTTTTTTAATCATTTAAATATTTGCTGAAGTTACAATGCTCGGTGTACAAGAAAACTTTGCAATTATGTGATGACTTACTCTAATTGTACTTAACTAATCTTAATATAGGGAGAAGAAACAAAAAGCACCTCACGAGAACATTTGCAAATATGTGGAGGAAAGAATGGAGCGGGAACCTGTTCTTAATTCTGGTTTTGTATCTGAGATATGTTTCGAGTCTGTAGCCAGTTGATGGCTTTATGAAGGATAAGTTTGTGTAAAAGTTGTTTGATAGGAATGCTAGTTGGCGTGCTATTTCATTTATGTTCCAATCGTGACGTAATTGTTTATTACTAATGAACCATGGTGCTAATCTAATTAATCTTCAATATTTGTTTTGAAATACTTGCAATTTGTTGAGATTGTTTTTGGCGGTTTTGGCTCAGATTGGGCATGTGATAATAGTGTTGGGCGAATGGGATTTGCATAGCATTTGTGCATTTAACAGTGAAAGATGGTTGTATGACTTTAGTAACGAACTTAATTGGATGAGTTTGATTTTTGCCTGTTGTGCTTTTATCTCACTGTGTGGTTTCCAGACTGGTAAAATAGTCCGAAATTTCAATAATTGTTTTGTTTGTTACCTTGTACTCTCACATAAGGGGAGTCATCATGACCTATCTCTCCCATTTAAATTAAATTTGACTGAAAAGTTTACCCTTTATCGCAGAAACTACTATACCTGGTGCTATATACATTTATGAACAGCTTGGTTGAAATAGTTTTTAATTATGTGCCGATTGACATCTTTCATATTTATGTAATTTATAGAATATTTGAAGAAAAAATCAACATTTTATATTTTTTTTCTATGCATTCATGCAGAAACCCTGAAGTATAAAAATGCATGTACTGATTTTCTTAAATACATTCACTATAACTTAATTGACGTCCTCCAAAAAATTGAAAATTATCACTTGAGAAGTTTTAGAGAAAATGGGCACGTGTGTTCCAAAATGCCATTTTTCAGAAATAACCGTCGAAATTTATGCTTTTACGAAACGAGATACGTCGTCTTAAAAAGTAAACAAAGCATGTTTGCCGCGTAAATTGCTCTAGAAGACAGATTTGCAAGCAATATCAAAGAATGATATTTTTGACAACCTAACATTTTGTGAAAACCTGATCCTCCCAGATGAATCCGTTCAAATGATAAAACGTAAATGAAACTGGTTACTGTGATTACTACCATTTTAACATAGTAGAACAAGAAACAAAATAACAAAAAATGTGTCAAAACAATATTTAACAATTGTGTGTGCATTATTTTACGGAAAACTCTAAATATTCAGAAAGTATTAAAATCCCTAAAACGTCAAAAATTGAGATTTTTACTTTATGAACCCCTTAAAGTATACATTACATCATAGCCATTATTCGACGAAAAATATGATTTGCAAATATTTTTACTTAGACCATTTCTCGAACCAATATTTTAAATATGTACAAAGGGAACGGTTTCATTACGAACCACAATGGCTCTAACAAACAAAAACTCCATATTCGATATTCCACAAAAAAGCATGACTTGCAAATATCCTAACATAGGCCTTCATACAACAAACAGTTCAATTATACCCACATGAGAACTATTTCATTAGGAATCACAACGACTCCGATAAAAAAAAGTAAAAAAAAAGGAATGAGAGTGAACAGCATCAGTCTGACTTCACCACCCGGGGGCCGAGAAGCCTCCCCCCCCTCCGCGAGGGGCTATTTTCGTCCGCGCCAGTTGCGGGGGCAGTGGTGGCGGCGCGTCGTCAGTCCCCGAGGGTCGCTTCC